>WOGP01002353.1:418-16916 GCA_015342065.1 Leptinotarsa undecemlineata
TGGCACAACTTTATAATTTCAAATATTCTGAATGACGAATACTGAAAAAAAACCTGTCATGCTAGATATCTCCAAAACCGTCAATATTTTCGAAGTGAAGATATACATAAAGTGTCTTTTATTTTCTATGCAAAAACCGAAAAAGCAATAGAAAATATAGGTTCCTATTTATAGAAATTTAGATTCCTATCTGTTTCCTAAATTTAGATATAGAACACCGCGCCACTGTTGCAGGACCCTGTATAATATATAACTACACTGCTTGTTCCAAATTTTGTAGTGGTAATGGATGACAGCTGGAAATTTGATTATTCAATGTAAGATGATACTTTATTGCTCAATATACTTTATTCAGTTTTTTTTTCACTTTTATGCACAGATGTAATGTGGCTTCAACAAAATAAATAATTGGCAAGTTAGTAAATTTAATCAATACTCATAAGTTTAGTGTGAGAAAAACTTTTAGTAAAATTGTAAATTAAATCAATGATAACGATAATCAGTGAGTAGGTATGTATAATTTATTTTCATTATAATACAATTCCATTATAGTAGGCACTAAATGCTCAGATCGATTATCAATACATAAAACACATTTCGTGGCATTTTTGTCTAAAAATGTCATCATGAACTTCAGCCTACTTATTAAGATAAATCAAGCATAAATTAAACAACTGACTTCAACTAAATTTTTAGGAATGACAATAGAGCATTAAGTAGTGTGGAAAAACATATTCAAAACGCTGTTGGTAAACTGTGTGCTTCATAATATGTCGGTTTTAAAATCTTAATGGTGCTACACCTTGTTCATTTATACTTTCATACGACCTCATTTTGGAGGTGCATCCTTCTGCATCATGTAAAAAATGTATTCATAATTGTCAGTATCCTAACACTACCATGCCTATACATATGTAATCTGATTATGGATTTAAAAAAAAAAGGAAACAAAATATTCCCAAAAATGAAAACATCCATAACTATAAAACCAGAAGGATACCATTTTCAAAAATGACTATGTGACATAAAGAACATGAATTTCTGCATATTAAATGCATGGTTGCAAATACATTAAATGCATCTGCATGCATAAGCACATCCTAATGATGAAGCCTTCACCAACCCCGTGAGTTATACAAATTTAATGTGAACTGTGAGTGTCCCATTTCAATCATATAAAAAAAGTTTTTTTTAATGAATGTGAAATGAACTACACTATTTCTTAGTATCCCTTTGAAACGAATGTATGTTTTAGTGTTCAAAAAATATATTCTATTTTATTCCATCAATTATATGCCAATATCACGTGAGTCATATTGAAATTCATTAAGGGATTAAAATAAAAAATATACTTACAAACAATTTTATCAACTGAATCATAGTCTTCAAACTCAATAAAAGCAAATCCTCTCTTCCTTCCTGTTTCTTTGTCAGTAACAATAGTACAAGATAAAATATTTCCATATTTTTCAAAGTGTGCTTTCAAATCTTCTTCTTCAACGTCTTCCTTCATGCCTCCAACAAATAATTTTTTAACTGTTGCACCAGACTCAGGTCGTCCAATTTCTTGTCGGGGTACAGCCCTTTTAGGTTCCACTACTCTACCATCAACTCTATGAGGCCGGGCGGCCTGTGCATCATCTACCATATGAGCTTTTGAATAGGTTATAAATCCGAATCCTCTGGATCGTTTGGTTGTAGGATCTTTCATCACTACTACATCGACTATTTCCCCCCATTGTTCAAAATGTTTTTTCAGAGAGTCATCAGTAGTACGGAAATCTAAGCCGCCAATGAAAAGTTTACGGAATTGCTCAGGTTCCAGTTTATCACCCTAAAAATATATATTACTCAAAGTCAAAAAGCAGTCATTTTTAAGATATTTTTTCAATTATCAGAAATATTGAAGACTATCTTCATTCAAATGAAAAGTGTCATCTGAAAAATTTTCTCACAATCTGGTTTATTGTAGTGTGTTGACTGTAGGCATGTTATTTGACTTTAACGAAATGAAAAAGAAAACACTTTTGTGTAATTTCCACTAGTTATTTTATTTTTACGACCGGTTTCGGGTTTTACCCCATTATCAAGTATAAAACTGACATATGAAATCTGAAAACTAGGTTATATAGGGAGCTTTTGGGTATGCTAGAAGGTGAGGTAGTTAGTTGAATGGACAAGGGCGCTAACTATAAAATTCAATACTGAAGATTATAGGGATTGTCAAACTTATAAATTCAAGAGTGGATACCTACATAAATCGAGTTGCTTCCAACAAGCCATGGAAATTAACAAATCAATTCAAAACCCGAAATATATACCCCCAAACGAGCAACTCAATTTATGTAGATTTCCACTCTTAAATTTATAAGTTTGGCAACCCTCATAATCTTCAGTGTTGAATTTTAAAGTTGGCACAATTGTTCATTTAACGTCATTGTTCAAGATTTTCCATTGGAGCATTAAAAAGGATTTATTTAGCTCTAGTAGTAAGAATATGCATGTATCATTTGGTCTCCATTTTACAATGTGCACTGTGTGTTTCTAGAAAGAGTGCAAAATAAATTTTTGAGATTTTGTTCTTTCAAGTTGGGTCTTCAAATACAGTACCATGACTATTCGAGTATATTACAAGAAATGGGGCTGAAACTATTGCAAACCAGAAGAATTCATGCAGATCTATGCTATGCATTCAAGCTGCTCAATGGACTAATAACATGTCCTGAATTACTTAAATCAGTCAACAATCATGTTCCGAACAGGAATCTTAGACACAGCCATTTATTTTATATACCCTTCCATCATACAAATTATGGCAAAATAACATCAGTTATTTTGGTGTCTCTTATGGTCGTTTCAAACAATCATTGAATAATTTAAGTTGGTAATTGTTTACATAGGAAACAGGGGTTTGCAGGAGTCTCGAGTTTTGGCATAACACATGAATCTAATAGCCCTTTTCTGAATAATGAACACCGTCTGCATTTGAGTTTTGCAATATACTTCCCAGGAAGGAATTCCATACATTAAATGTGACTCAATAAGTGAGAAATAAGCTGATTTAGCGGCAGATAAACCAAGATCCTTATATATTATTCTCACTGCAAAACACCCTAAAGGGGTTATTGAGGGTTACAATCTGATCGTCGAATTTGAGTTTATTGTCAATTATTACTCCCAAAAATTTAGTACTAGGTCTGTTTTCAATTATTCTATCCGCGTCCTGTCTATGTAAAGGAATGCTGTGAGTAAAGCAGCGGAATGATATTAAATTTGTTTTGGTAACATTGAAAGACAGCAAATTAGAGTCCCACCACTTTTTTATTTTTTATATCTGAACTTTTATTCTCGTGGAGATTACATAAAGTTTTATCACGCCACAATATTATGGTGTCATCGGCAAATAGGGTGAATTTTCCTTTTATATCGATAGATGCCAAATCGTTTATGTATAGCAGGAAAAATATCGGTCCCAGTATCGAACCTTGTGGTACGCCATTCTTCATTTCGCCTTTTGATGAGGATAATGAGGTTTTCACAATCTGACTTTTTCCTGTGAGATAATTTTCGAACCACTTGTGAGGAATTCCACGGGTGCCATAGTGATACATTTTTTTTAGCATTATTCCATGATCTACACAGTCAAAGGCTTTAGCAAAGTCATAGAACACTGCTGCTGATGACTCTTTTTCATTAATATTTTCATAAACGTCATATAACAAAGAAAAGATAGCATCATGAGTGTTCTTTTTTCATTGAAAGCCCAACTGGTTGTTGCTTATGACACTATTATTATTTAAAAAAATTGCCAATCTTAATTCAACCAGTTTCTCTATGAGCTCACCTAAAGTGGGAATGAAACATATAAGACGGAAGTTTGAAGGATCACTGGATAGATATAAGGTTGTTTTTTATCATGAAAGAACATACACAATGAAGAAAACATCCAATATAATAGATTCACTTTTAATTTAATTTACCGATAAAACTCTGAGTTTTACAAATATCAATGGTTTCATTCATTAAATCACCAATATAATTTATCTTAATTATAATTCAGCTGGACTCTTTCAGTAGCTTCATTAATTAAAGTTATATCAAATGTTTAATACATGTTATATGCCCAGTGAGATATAACATACATTTGGGTCGGAAGAGATGACTTGAATATGTTTTAAATTGCATTACTGTGTTATCAATGTTTTATTTCTATTCGGAATAAGGGCGTTCGTCGTACTGCCTTATCGCTAAGAATGATTTCAAAAGAGTATCAGTCGTTAAAGGGTTCATATATTTGAGGGGACCCATTTAAGTTATTCGATTGTTGTTTTCTTTCTTTTGTTTCATATGAAGAGACGAAAATTGAGAATTTTCTTCCTTATTGTGATGAATTTATGAAATTTGGACTTTAAATAGACACGGAAACCTCAATCATGAGACACAACCAATCAATCAAATTCCGAAACATAGGGGTTAATATACTATTGATGATAATAGTTTCGCACTATGAACTATTCAAGACGGCTGAATAATCAATCAGTAAAAATAAAAGACAACTGAATGAAGTCTCATAGAATCAAAATATTCAAACAATAGAATCATAAGAATACGAATTTCATATATCTCGAATCAAAAATAAAAAGGATTAGAAGACGATAGTTGAAAAGACGAACACTGAAAACCCATTGAATAGAACTAGCCGATACTTGATGCATATTGAAAAACTAATTAATACAGTTTATTGTAATATTTTCACTATGAACCCACTAAAAACCTTTATAGTGAAAGTCATACAATGAACTGTATCAATTATTTGAAAACCAGTTGAAGAAAGAAACAAGCAATGACTTCTGGAAACCGAAAGAAATGCAAGCAGAACAATGAAAAGTGTCGTATTCAAAAAACACATGGTCCTATCATTACGCCCGAAGAAGCCACTTGACATTTCTGACGCCTTTGACCGTGTATGGTATGAGGGTTTGCTAGCCAAACTTCGATGTTATGGCACAGTAGAATAGTACAACCAGTAAGTTATATTACCACGTAATCCGCCCGAGTTGCCGGGGACCTTCAATCGCTCTTAGGATGAGATTCTCATCCAACGCGTTCAGTGCTGTAGTATCGAAGGATTCGACGGTACCACGGGCATCGGATTAGTTATAATAGACGGTTGGAAATTGATATTGATATTTGCTTTTGTGTTTATTGTTTTGAGTTTTTGTAGTTGGTTATAAGTAATTTACCACAAAATCTTCTATGAGCGTACGCTTACGGTGAAAGAACGAAATTGGCTCCGCACTTCGTTTCGAGGTCATCGGGAACTTTGTGAATGTATGAATGAGAGTAGGGGGAGTGGACTTACTGATTGATTTTTACTATGGCTATGGCTTGTCGGATCATTTTTGTGTATGGCTCTCCAGCTTCCAGAAAGAAAGTTCCTGCAATTGGCCGTTGATGGATATCTCACGAATATTTCAACCATCAACGCTGGAGTTTCCCAGGGATCTGTATTGTCTCCAACACTCTATTATTGAAAATAAAACAAGATTCTAATATATCGCTTTGCTGCCGACATCACTCTTGTTTCGTTATTCCATTTCGTTTCCAAGACAACTGCGGCGGATGCACATCTTCACCGACAGCAGAAAGTTCCATATCTTAATGATAATATGATTTTATTTCCTCGAGACAGTACAGGCTGTATGGAAAAAGTCAAAACGAATAGCAAACACCGCATAAAAAACATACAAACGGTTATATATAACAGATAATCAAAAGCAAATAAGTACATAAATAGATGAGAAAAAAATATATAATGAGGGTCTAGAAGTATTTCAAATTGGTATTTGTATTTCAAAGTAACTAGGTTCAACTCAATGCCACAAAAACCGAGGCATCGTTTTTCTTCAAAAAGATAAATGTCTCCGAACCGGATATAATAATGTCAGGTCAGACAATTCCACTTTCTGCCTCGATAAGTTTATTGGGGGTTAAATGGACACCAATATATTTTCTCAAAAGCTTAGAACGTTAATTCGAACCAGAAAACCCACCTTAGCAACTCTTAATGCTACATGAAGCTTACAAGCTTAGATCAGACCTTCTTTGGAGTATTGTATGGAGCTCTACCCCTGAAGCTTCTGGATTCCATCCAGAAAAGAGTCATCCGCCTGATTCGAGACGCGAACATCACTTGCAACCTTGATAGTCTGTAACATCGAAGAAAGGTTGGAGATTTGTCTCTCTTTTATGGATAGTATCACGGAAAATGTTGAAGTAACTTGACACATTTGTTTCCACCAAGAGCGGTATATATCAGAAATACGCAACGGACTGTGGCTGCTCATCGTTTTGAGGTTCAACTCAGTACACCTCAAACTTGACTGTTTGAAAACTCTTTCATTTGGAGAACTGCGTTCATGTGGAATAAACTTCCAATGTGAATCACTACTTTCGCACCGGCACCGCTCTTAGAACGCATTAAGAATGTTCCTGTAGTGCTTGTGTTTTCTCCTTAAAAAAAAGGAGTCATATATAAGTACAAATAATAAATACGTTCATTCGCATTAGAGATAAATGAATAAGGAGAAAATTGATAAACTTACAATCGATAAAATTGATAGATAATCGAATGCATAGTTGCAATATTGCTACTAATATTGATAATGCAATATTGATACTAACATACCACTATAAACATAAGACACAATTCATATTATATTTTTTTAAATCGGTTATCTAATGATTGTGATATGATTTTTCGCCTATTATTGATACATGGTTTTCCTCAGCAAGTGTTTCGAATCTGAATAGATTACCATCTTTATCCTCAGAAACGTCATCCCCATATTCCTGTTCCTATGCAGTTTCTCTATCCTCATCATGTTAATCCATTATTAGATCATCCACGGTGATGTCTATCATGGGTTCATTCATTAAACTGACCCCATTAAATCGTTCTCAATTTCTTTGCTAGTTCACAACTGTTCAAAATAATCTTCGTAATATTGCATGACCTCGTTAAAATTTAAAGTAATATGTTCATCTGCCACGCATTCTTTCAGTCTAGCCCAAATTGAAATCCAGCTGAGTTAATTGGATTCAAATCCGGGTGGTATGGCGGTAATTGTACAACGTTGTTATTTGCTGCTGATCTATTTCATATCGCTTGAATTGTGTTCATTAGCTCATGAGTTAATGAGCCCTCGCCTCCACTTCGCTAGCTAATATTTTGCCAAGTTTACATTGAAATATTAGTTCAGATTCGCTTTCGAATATTCCCTGTGATGATTCAATATATTTGGAAATATGAGATATAACATATGTGTTGCAATGTAGCAACCTTATGGTTCATCATGTTCATTAGCCCATGAGTTAATGAGCCCTCGCCTCCACTTCGCTAGCTAATATTTTGCCAAGTTTACAGTGAAATATTAGTTCAGAATCGCTTTCGAATATTCTCTGTGATGATTCAAGAGATTTGGAAATGTATGTGTTGCAATGTAGCACCTTATTGTTTGAAGGTGATTGACAACGTTTCATGATGAATTTCACTAGTTCGGACTTCCATTGTCTAATATATAAAATGATTTGAAATCCCTGAGATATATAGTTAGAGATTCCAATCCACGTTAGTTCAAGACGTTTTGATTGTTGGTATCTACAATCATCTTCGGGTGATGACTGAATTGTCTGATAAACCTCTGTGAATGATCTCAACTTGGGAACACTTGATGTTGTGTTGATGGGTCCAAACATGGTCTGCTATTCCTGATTTGCTGGTTTCCCTTGTATGTGTTTCTTGTGCTCGGCAATACGAACATTCAATGGCCTCTTAGTTTCACTAATATAGGATTTTCCGCACTCACAGAGTATCCGGTGAATGCAATTCTTGGAATCGCAGTCCGCTTTTGGTGGATAGTGTTATCTGATCTGAAGCAGGTTCTAATGTTGTACTTGGAACCAATTCTTCTTATCCTCTTCGATAACCTTCTGATGTTAGGGAGTGCAAGCACTGGTTGTGACGGGTTCTCTTCCTTGCGAGGTTCCTGCTGTCTTTCAGCCAAAGTCTTTACTACCATCGCTTTGGAGTAGCCATTCCGTTGAAGATAATTTTCGATGATGTCTGGTTCCTTCTCGAGACCTTTCTTCGTATTACAGAGCCCGAAAGCATGGTCTAATAGAGTATTGATGATTCCTCTTTTAGTTGATTGATGGTGGTTGGATTCGTGGTTCAGAAATGTTCCGTGTGAGTGGGTTTTCGGTATACAGATGTTTCCTTCTTCACCAATACGTCTAAGAATGGCAATTCGTTATGGACGTCCTTCTCCATTGTGAAATTGATGGTAGGTCTCATGCTGTTGATGTGTTTCAGAAAAGCGTCTAGTTCAGTATCCACATGGTCCTGTTTTCGGTCTGTATTTGGGCATTGTTTCCTCACTAAGTTTTTTCATTAGTTCACGACGTTTCGATTGTTGGTATCTACAATCATCTTCGGGTGATGACTCGACCTATAAATAGTCGTCTCTCGGAGGAATTAGTCCAGTCATCACCCGAAGACGATTGTAGATACCAACAATCAAAACGTCGTGAACTAACGTGGCTTGGATTCTCTTAACTTTTGTGTCTCAGGGATTTCAAATCATTTTATATATTAGATAATGGAAGTCCGAACTAGTGAAGTAGCACCTTATGGTTCATCATGTTATTTTTACAAAACGTTGAAAACATCGAAACCCAGCAACTTGTTTCAACCGACTCAATAATTTTCCTTCGAATTGAATTTGTTAGAACGATTTTGAGTTTTTCCAATTCCGCCAGTAAATCTAAATACCCACCTTGTTGGTTACTTGAGGCATTTTTATGGACTAGCATTCCTGGTCGACTGATGGCCGTTCCCTGTCAAAGCTGTCGTTGTAAATCGTCGTACTTAACAAAATTAATACCGTAGCGTTGTTACTTATAAATGTAAGTGTAAAAGGCATCGGCCAAAAAGCCACATTAAAAGAAACAAATACAAATTGGCTCCTAAATTGGAAGGAATCCGCGTTTCTCGACGAGAAAAACAAAAACTACGAAAATGCAAATGACACTGCTTTTAGAGATAGTGAAAGGATCGTTTTCATTAACTTTTATTGCGGACCGAGGACGGTCCCATTCAATGTTGAAATTGAATTTGGTATTTATAGGAATATTTTCGAAATTATTTCACGGTTATAGTTCCAAGATGATGAACAAGAAGATAAGATTGTTAATTCAAGCATATACCCCTTTTATAGAATAGAATAGAAATTTATTTATACTGAACAACAAACAGAATGGTTTCCACTTACATGATGTACAGTTTTTTCAAAAGTTCCTTACATATAGTACATTGAGTACCATTGATACTGTTAAAATGTATACAAAATGGCCGTATTAAGATTCAGACACATTTGATTATTCGGAGGAGTTGTCCCTCTGTAATACTGAATATATCCAGTTCACAGTTCCTCGTCATTTTGTTAACTGTTTCGAGACATTGTTGAAAAGGAGACATATTGTTTGAGATTCGGAATAGATTATCTCTTCTTCTCAGTCTTACGTCAGGTACAATAAAATCATGGCTCATGGCGGTCTTTCAATGGTTGCATGTTAAATTCTTGTAATTGGCATGAATACGATATGAATAAAAACATTGTGTTTTCTGAAAAAAAAATGTTCATAATAATCGTTTCTGGACTTTTTCTATAGTTTCAGAATATAAAAAGGTCTTTGGATTCCAAATGACACAACCATATTGTAGCTTAGAACGAACAATGGAGTAAAAGAGTAACAAGCAAGTATCGTGATTGAATTCACGGCTAGATCTTGAGATAAGGCTCATTTTTCTATATCATTCAGATACTGAGTATTTAATATGCCCAGAGAAACTGAACATACCAGTAAAATGATTCCGAGACCTTTCATCTTATTGATTCTCTGTAAATTGATATGATTAATGAAAAAGACCTTGATAGTGACTTCTTTCATGTGAAACTCATTATTTTGCATTTAGCTCCGTTGAGAGATTGGTCAGATACTCAAAAGTAAGTAGATATATTATTGAGATCATCTTGAAGCATAGCAGAACCTTTTTCACTTTTAATTCTTCTGAATAGCTTGAGATCATCAGCATATAGGAGAAATTGAGAGTGCCTGATATACCGAGATATATCATTAACAAATAACACGAAAAGAAGAGGTCCCAAAATCGATACCTGCGGAAATCCTGACGTTCCTTGATATAAGCCCAGAATTTTTTGTCTCCCTCTATTTATTTTATTTAGGATTCATATAACAAATTATGCTCACGTATCACATCTATTCTGAGTATACATAGAATATCTATCCACGAAAGTTGAGATAGCATTCTATAGAGCTCCACAAAGTTTCCCCTCCTGAAGTCAAATGCAGTAACGTGCTCACCTTTGGACGATTCGGTTACTTGTTGAAAATTGACAGTGAAGATTATTTCGAGAGCTGGATGGTAGTTATCCAACCGCACTAAGGGCGTTTCACATTCGCTCACAGTCGCTTCCGTGATATTTGTTAATATTGAGTCTAAAATATTGGATCCATTAGATATATCATTTATGGGATATATATCATACTCACACATGATGGAATGGATTAATCTCCCTTTTGATGATCTGTTTATCGAGTTATATTTCGAATTAGTTATTTCAGCGACATTGATGTCACTCAATAACAACTTTTCGGTGGCGTTGAGCTCATTACAATTTTCCAGGGTATCAAAAAACTGTTCTTATACCGTTGAATTCTCTCCCGATGTTATGTACACACAACAGATGGTGACGTGTGTCTGATTCTATATTCTGGGATATTTTTGCTTGGGTGGGTCTACCTATTAGTAGGGGTATATAAAGCAAGATTCGCCGAACTCTCATACTTCCCGTTTAACTACCACTCAATCACAGTGAAGCCAAGTGCGTCACCTACTAAATAGTAATAATGGCCTTCAATCAAATTCACTCAACAACAAAAGTATTTTTACAACTAAGTATCAAGTTGAATTCTGAAATAGGTGAGTATCTAACAATCCAAAAATGATAGGAAACAAAAATTATTCACTAGGAAAACAGAAACATTTAAACGTGAATCAAAGTTTATTGAAGTCTATTGAAGTTGAATAATCAAGATATTGCCAAACATTATACAAACAAGTGAACACTTTTCAACATAGTTGGAAAAAGTAAAATGGGAAATACGAAACCTCACTTTACAGACTGCCAAGTTCAGAACCTGCAATACAAGGGAAAGGAGAGTGTATTAAAACTTCCACTGCAACTCGTGAGGGATAATTGCTGTTTGCACCTGTTCTCAACCTGTTTGCACCTGCTCATTGGACAACTGATGTTTCAAGTCAGATGGCCAGGTTCACGGCGGGAACGCAGAGGTAATGTGCCCCATGACCTACAGCTGTTTCATGGAGAAGAAATAATTTCAAGTTTGACAGACAATATTAGTCAATCTGTGTCTACCATTATCACGTAGGTGAGCAACACAAAGTAGAGAAGTAGGTCTTTCCATGGCTGTAGGGTACCAACAGCACTCATCAGCCAGTCAACCTTGATCCTCTCCGATAACCTGTAGCTACCCAGGAATGTCCTGCTCCGGAATCATGTCTGTGGAACACCTTTTACTAGAATATCATCTACCGCAAGCATAAAGGCATATTGAAGATATTTGATAGGTCCATAATGAGGTTATCAAAGTGTTGTTCAAAGTGCAAGATTTCCATTTTGAAGACCGCAGCAACCTTCATCTGAGGATACATCGGATCTCAGTCAGCTACTATGATGGAACATTAGATTAAACCATGTAGAGCTTTTTACTCTCTGGTTCGATCGAATCATCATTTGAACATAAGCGTTGTCTGATTTACTCAGGAGAAGTGTGTTTCCTCTGCTGATGCCGATTAGATTGCTCCCGAAGAGGTAATAAATTCGTTCCTGGTTGCACTATCTAGCTTACTAGGTGCGTGAACAGTAGCTAGGAGATAAAGTATAGGATGGCAAAGTTTTGCATTACCTCAACAAGGCTTTCTACCACTAGAGGTCGCCTGGTATCTTGAAGGTTCCGTTAGAGTGGGTTATGTCATAATATATCCTTTAGGCACACTCTTTAGTATGAGGCGTTATTCAGTGAGACTCTCACCTTCTCAGGTGACACCTAATCCGGCGGTGGCATTCTGAATTGTAATATGGATTCTGCTAATGGAAGATCAAGTTTAGAACCTGCAACCCCAGTGAGAACAGAAATTCAGCAAATTTTCCTCAACAAATTTTATTTACTTTTTTTATCGAAATGAATAGATGAACAGAAACTTTTTAGCAGAGTGTGAATAACCGAACTTTGTTCTCAACTCCTATTGTTTATACATTAGTGTGGGAATGAAATGTCACAAAGTTTTTCTCCAAAAATTATTCTCTTTAGAAATTAGTCCTTCAGAAAATATTTCATTTTATTGACATTTCATATTCCTAAAATAGTTTAGTGGCTCAAAAACTTTGTGCCCTGCATGTAGCGTAAGAAATTATTTACATATCAAATTTTTTCCTTGAGTTACCCTGATATATTCTCTTTTATACACTCCGCGGTACTATGCAGTAATATATATGTTATGATGAATTCGAAATAATCAAAATGAAATGTTGCCCATAAATAAAACGAATCTAAAACAACATGATAAATTACAACTCGTTCAAAACGAATATTATATTTATTAAATCTTGCATGACGGTGCACATTATATTTGACAGCGCATTTATATAATGAAAAGAAATTTATTTTATTGATATACTATTTTTGATTTACATTTATCTCTATATTATTATCCAAACAATGATTTTCAATGGCAAATAAATCTCATGATATGTTCAGGAAAAAATATGAAACTACGGATCAGTTGTATTATAATTTTCCGAGTTACAATTCTAGAATTTCCTTTACGAGGACTGTTCAAAAAGTAAGGCAAAAAACATAAAAAGACATGAGCCTTAAAACTCAATATGGTGTAATTATTTGCTCTAAAGAACGATTATTAAAAATTTACTTTGTTGTTGGAAGTTTGTTGGACACGGAGACGTAAAATGAAATGAAAAGAAAGCGCACTAAGCCCGTGATGTGATTTCCACCTCTATTTGAAAGGTTTTCCTTAGTTGCCGATCTTCAAATGTTCTGTTAAGTGGACTGTATTTGTAAGTGAGAGGTTGCGCAGTGACGATTTTTTGAAAAGCAAGCGGTTTTTGTGAAGATAGTGAACTACATCACAAAGAACTCGGTCGAGAGCCTTATACTACTTACAATATTCTCGATAGGAAGATATACCGAGTGCTACTGGCGCTACTGGTATACGCTTACAAGAAACAGGTGTTGACAAACAATTATTACTAGAGTGATTACTCTCATTGTGAGCATGATAATCATGATCAGTACGAATGAAGTGAAACAAAGCAGCAACAAAAAGATTTATTCAATTTTCTAAAAAACGAATGAAGAAACGTTCAATTATAAGATAGAGATTCTCGTTCTTTTGAATATTGTTTAGAAGGTAACTTGGTTTACAATTTTATGACACCATTCACTGCGGTTTTCCAGTTCTTCTCAATAAAAATTTGACTTCTAGACATCGCTACTGTTATTTTCATTCATCTTGAATATTTCAAACATTCAAACATACAAGACACTTTCATTTCTTCTGTCTATTCAATGCTAGGAAAGGAAGTGCATCATTTTCATTGATGTAAGATTCAATTTTCAATGAAAATGTAGTGGAATCATAGATATTTTCATTTTACTAATTGAATTTCGTGGTCGTTTCTGACTCTTCCGCTTTGACAAAGACTGTGTCTCACAAATAACCACTGATGATTCGCTATGGGATATATTCACGTTGATTTCGCAAAAGGATTAATATTTTTCACAGATTTCTTTCTCTTATACACTCACAACTTATTGGAAATCAGAAAATCAAAAGTTGTTTGAAGGTGATTGACAATGTTACATGATGAACTTCATTAGTTCGGACTTCCATTGTCTGATATTAGGTCCATGATCCTCTTCCAATTTCTCTCTTCTTATTTCTTCAAATCGTTCCGTGTCATCCTGCAACAAAGTCGACCTCTTTCAATGGTGATAATTAATTTGAGACCTTATTAGTGCTCGGCTGGTGTGTTTCAATATGCGTTTGGCTCTATCTCCTGGAATTGGAGATTTCAGCAGAAAACCTTTAGGGATGATGTTGTCATCTCTCCCTCAGCACAGAAAACTGAGGTGAGTTTCTTCCTTTGTAAGCTTGACCATAGTCTTACCATATCCTCTGAATAAGTCGTTGGTTCCGGGTCCGTACCGGGTATTCAACGTTTGTTTGAAGGTGATTGACAATATTTCATGATGAAGTTCATCAATTCGGACTTCTATTGTCTGATATCAGATAATGGAAGTCCGAACTGATGAAATTCAGAAAATCAAAAGATTGCTTTTTGCCATTTAGATTCTCGAACATCAACTATAAGGGCACTTCGTCAGCAACAGCAAGTGGACTTCAAAGACGATAAACTAATACGTCAGTTTTTCCTCTGAGTAGTTAAATGGAGAAGATAGATATAGAGATAGATTGAAGAGAGATATTATGGGGGTTATAATTCGTTTCCCCTACTAACTTGTGTCAACTGATGAGTTGGAAAACTCAGTTATATAAACATCTAGTTTGTATTATACTGTTATTTCATTCATATAACATAATCATCCCAGAAAAACAGTTCAATTAGCATGTTCTTGGAAGTATTCCTTAATTTCTTCTATTTACTACAACAACTTCAATATCAATTTAAAAATGAAATCGATATCTGATTGAATTTCGTTTACAAGGTACACTTGTTCGAATAAATTAATGAGCTTCATCTCATCGTAGATTCTAATATTAATTAGAACGATGGAATGTTTTGATAATATTGATGGAATATTACATTTTCAATAATTATACAAGTAAAATCCTGAAGATAATTATTCTCTACTTTTATCAGCAACTAATTTTGATATTGAAGGGGCTTTCGGACAGTAAATTTTGAATCATTAACGTTATGGAAATGTTTTCAATTTGTGATAGTGACCCCTACACTGGCTTCCAATGAGTACCAATTTAATATTGGTGTTTTCCCAATTTCATGTTAATAGTGAAACTGACTTCATGTTTTGAAAATACTTCGATATTATTTTCAGAAACTCATAAGTGCCTGATATCTCTCTTCCCCTTTTTGAGAGAAGTGATGTATACAAATTATTCATGTTTTTGTACTGAAAGGATCAATCATCACCTATATTTTTTTATATATTTCAGGCAGAAGAGAAATTCTGCATTGATGATATAATTCATATGATGACGCTCCACAAGGAAGTAGCATGATAACTGCAGTTGCTGAGAGGCCTACTAGCAATTTAAAAATCGATTTCTGCAACATAAGAGGACTCAACTCAAATATAAACCCAGTGCACCAACATCTACAAACAAATAGTCCTCATATTCCTGCACTCACAGAAACCAAAGTCTGTGCTTCAACAAACCCCGTCAATTTTCTATATCCTGGCTATGATTTCCACTCCCGATTCAGATGTAACTTTGAAATTTCTTTTTTTATCATAAGCGATCTCTCCAACGAGAGAAATGTTGGAACCCCGAAACTTCGATGTTATATGGTTGAAGATAATATTACAGAATATCATCACATTCATATGCTGCGTTTATCTACAATCTAACGATGCACAATATATCACCTTATACACTATTCTCTTCACTTGGAACCATTCACTTTCTACAAATGAATCATCCCAATGCCATTTTCGGTGACGACTAAAATGTCCACAATATCGAATGACTTAAATTTTCAAATATCAACAACGAATAAGGTCGCGAAACTGAGGCTTTAGCAAGCATGAACTGACTCAAATAGAGCATATATACAATACTCGACTGAAAAACCAAACAACCCGAATACCAAAGGTTGGAAATACAAAAATCTCCTCTCTTATCTATGGCAGATATTTTACAGAAAAATCCCAAATCAAATAAAAACACTTAATAATCATTTCCTATTAAGAAAGAAGTTGAGGGTAGCGATTTTAAACGAGCCCCCCGAACTGATTCTCGAAGCTTTTCAAAGAGAAATTCAGAAAACAATACAAATTGGACCCTAACAACACATAGACACAGGAAACTGAAAACTTTATAGTACATTCAACTTGAAATGCCTCAAATATACTGCTCATATTTATGAACACCAAAAGAGATTTATAAAATTAAATCATCGAAAACTCTTTGATCTAAATTTATAGTGTACAGAACACACTTATATATATATATTTTCACCATAGTGTGCGCTGGTCAGGCCCTATCCCCCGAAGCCCTGATACATTCGGGAGGGCGCGCCAGCATCATCAACCAATGACCACTCCCCAC
>WOGP01002354.1:0-16915 GCA_015342065.1 Leptinotarsa undecemlineata
CGCTTGGGATGGTTATGTCTGTATAGCTCAGTTTTTTGAAAACATTGAACTCAAATTCATTCTGATTGTGTAATGGTCAGGTCTCAGAAATTTATCTGTTTCTCTATCTCTATTTCGAGTGTGAACTGAATGTGGCTATTAAGACTATTCAGCTAAATTAAATAAATTGGTTCAGCTGTCGTGTAGTACCTCTGAAATAGGCGAGAATATCGTCTACATTTCTGTACCAAAAATGAATATGTTTTTTTAACCAGGTCAGAATTTACTCTAGTGGTCTCCAAGCTGAATATGTCTGCTAGAAGTGGACTGAGGGCTCAACCCTCAGTCCACTTGGTAAACATGAATCCTGTTTATAAAATTTGTTGTTGAACTGTAGGTTGCTCTGATTTAGGCACATATCGGTAGCTGTTGTCTTTATAGGGCGAATCTGTAGTAACGTTAGTTACAAACAACAGTTACAACAACATGATTTATTCATCATATGAAAAAGAGATTTCAGGATATAATTATGAATATTTTTTATTAGTTTTGTGACTATGCCGTCGGCTACTGTGAATTAATAATTTTTGAGTTCATAGATTAGAGCTATAATTTTGTTCCCCGATACGAACTGAAGATAAAGTCAAGAATCAATGAAGTGTCATTAATAAGTTAATTTGACATTTTGTTGTCCAGTTCAATGAAAATATTATTGAAAGTGTCTGCTTTTTCTTCAACATTTTCAACACAGTGACTACTTTTTGTCCATTTTGTTCAAGTTTTCATTTGCCTGTGATAGTTCATTTTTATAATTTGTTTTCTTTTTCTTTTTGAAAGAGTTGAATTTATTTCCAAGTAACAGTTGGAAATGAGCGTACCCCACCAGAAATTTATGTGTAAAAAAAAGTTTGAATTTTCAAAAGTTTCTTAAAAACCCAAATAGTTACATAGAATTCTGGGTTTGAGTAGAAAATTATTATGAATGAACAAATTTTTTGAATGATAACTCATGGTGTTTTTTGTTCACAAATTAATTTTATTTTGAAATTTTCCTGATTTTCTTTGAGAATTGAGTATTACTCATCAGAATGATTTACGTCAAACTCATTCTCGCGAGTTATGTACACATTTTTCACTGAAATAATTTACTGTAACAAGGAAGTTTTACTGAAATAACAGGTAAATAGATTTTGAAAAATGCGAAATGAAAGCTTCTATGTTTTTTTAACACTTTTATTTATAACTAACGTTACTACAGTTTCCTCCAGAACATTTACAAACTAATATAACTCATTGTATTTGTTTTATTGTATTAGTTTGCAGTAAGGTAAGGTTCGTTACAAATGGTAGTGGTAAAAACATGGTAAGTTTTATTTCTTATTCATCATGATGATCTACCACGTAGTAACAGCTACATCCATCAATTTAGTCAATAGATCTATTTCTTACACGAAATCCGAATTGACAAATATATTCCTTGAAAAAGTACGAAAGAAAATAGCTGCGGAAGACACCACAGTTGGAAAATGAAATTTTATCGTCAATAACTCTTCGAAACGTCTCGAAGAAATGGGTAAGATTGCGGGAAAACCAGGGAAAGCTGGTGAATGTTTGTCCTGTGCTTATACTCGATGTTCTCACTCTCATCAATCATATC
This sequence comes from Leptinotarsa undecemlineata, assembly GCA_015342065.1. Taxonomy (NCBI): domain Eukaryota; kingdom Metazoa; phylum Arthropoda; class Insecta; order Coleoptera; family Chrysomelidae; genus Leptinotarsa; species Leptinotarsa undecemlineata. The sequence goes on from WOGP01002354.1 coordinate 1,637, forward strand.
GTGATTCAGAAATATTGCCTGGATTATGCGGAAAAATGTCTCCTAAAATGTGGAAAGGAAACTGATTTGAATAGAAAAGCCGAAAAAAAAAAACCGCGAACAGATTTGTGACCTGATTTTGCTGTAGCAATACATGGACTAGCGGTTGCCGCTCAATTCCAAAGTTCTGAAAGGATTATAGATTAAGAGCTTCAAATATGTCAGCACATGATATTTTCGAATATCGCAGGGATTGGAATAATATATGATTTTTTCCCTAGCGACATATCCAACGGATGGAGTATTGTAGTCAAAGTAGAAATTATTTTTCAAAAAGGGTGCGAATAGGGTGGACAGTAACAACGAAACAAGCAAATCTCTCATATTTGGCGTTAAAAAATCGATTGACCCGTAGATTCTGATTTATATATGATTTTGTACCACGTATCAATCGTCTCCTTTTTTATATTTCAAATCTACCTCTTATTTTTCAATTTGAGCAGTGGATATCGATAAAAAACATTATAGATAAACAGCTAGTGTGGTTTAGAGGAATCGACCAATTATTAGTTTGTACTTCCATAGTCTAATATAATATGAATTGATTCGAAATCCCTGAACGAATCTATAAAAAATTGAAAAGGTAAGCTGAAAAATAACAATTATTTCAGGCAAAAAAAACTGAAATTACAATGAAATGAAATACAAGCAACAATAAAAAAATAAAAAAATTGAGCTATTGATACGAGAGGAAAATTGAAAATTATTAACAAGAAATGAAACATTAAGAATTGAAAGATTCCAAGCCAAGTTACTTCACGACGTTTCGATTGTTAGTATCCACAATCGTCTTCGGGTTATAACTGTGGTATAAATTGATTTAAAATCCCTGAAGAATCTATAAAAAAATAAAAAAAATGCTGAAAAATAATAATTATATCATGCAAAAATAAACTGTGAATGTTTCACAATCGTCTTCGCGTGATAACAGTTATCACCAGGAAACGATTGTGAATACTAACAATCGAAGTCATGAAGTAACTTGGTTTGGAATCTTTCAATTTTTAATGTTAATTTTTTTTTGATAATTTTAAAATTCCATCTCGTGTTAATAGTTCAATTCATTTTATTGTTGCTTGTTTTTTATTTCATTGTAATTTCAGTTTTTTTGCTTAATATAATTGTTACTTTTCGGCTTTTGTTTCATATTTTATAGAACCTTTCAAGGATTTCAAATCAATTTATATCGTATCAGACAATGGAAATTCTAACTAATGAAATACAACACGAAACATTGTCAACCACCTTGAAACAAACTGGTATCGAATTTGGTCAAAACGGGTGAAGAGTAATTAATGGGATTATTAGAATATGTAATGGAATTGGCCAATACTTGATGGAAATAAAAAACGTACTTAAGTACAGTTGCCCTGTGAGACTTTTACTGGACAGCTTATAAAACCGCAACACATGTTTTGGTGTAGACCAGCTCAATAAAGTGTTTTCATTCGTGATGTTCCTCTTCATTTGGACGAAGGCTGTTCAAACTCTGACCCATCATTTGAAGTTGATCTCATGTAATCAGAATAGTCGAATATATACTGGTTGGTCGGCCATATGCCTGAAGAAAATAATTATTATGCTGAATTTGGGGCATTCACTGCTTTTATGTAGGTCAGGTTAGGTAACCTCCAAAGTTGGTGGGTTTATTTGAACCTTCATCGCAACCTGCAAGGGTTTATTGTGGCTCACACCTATTCACACACCAAATAAACCCAGTTTCTTAACGAAGTTGATTAGTTTGTATGGTGAGTGGTCAGATTGCTCTTTCAGGTCAGATTGTGAGAGTACGGCTCTGCCGTACTCTAAAAACCTGATGCGATCTTCCGCGGGGTGGTACAAAGTTTGTGCTCTGCTGTTTCATCATTTTCCAAACAGAGGCGACACACTCTGTCTTTCGACACTCCGAGTATCTGCATATGATGACTCGAATGTCAGTAACCTGTAAGAAGGCCTGTTAGACATCGTAGTTCATCCCTACTGGAGTCCAACAACTGTTTGGTATCAAACTTCGAAGGGTAAATGAATGTCTTGGAGTGAGCTAATCCTGGAAGAATCTGCTATATAAGTCTATAAATCTTCTTGCTATCCAGGTGTTCAATTTTTGGCAAAGCCTGATGAGATTCGAATGACAGGTTTGGGTCGGATGAAGCTACTTGCACCATCTTTCTTTGTACGGAAGTCAGCAGCCTCATTGCTTTCTAGGCCAGTATGGCCAGGAATCCAGACCAGAGACCATCTGATAGGTCTTTCTATTGAGGAAAGCCGTTTTTGACAATTTGCCTATCAATTCAAACGTTGCTTGGTAGTAGACAAGACTTCCAACGCCGATTGACTGCCCGAGAATATTTTTATTGACTTGTGTATGAAGTTGAATTGTTCCAATCTTTCCGCACACAATTCAATGTCGTGAATTTTCGCTTGAAATACAGTCGCATAGTTTTCTAGGCAGGTTGACATCTCTGTCCTGGGCCTGCGACTCAAAACTCCTGCACCGGGACCGGAAGCTGTTTTTGATTCATCAGTGAACCAAAAACTATCTGCTCTCAATATTTACTCCTCCCAGAGGATCCAATCTTTTCTACTCGATATCAATACTTTATGAGGCAGTTCGTAGGTGACAGTTGGAGGCATAAAGTCATTTACAATATCAACCAACAGTCTGTTGCATTCTGCATTGAATTGAAATGTGCAATTGGCAATGTGCACAAGTCTATATGCATTCCATCTACTCTGTAAGTCTCGTCAAATAATCGTGCAACATCAAATTGTGATAATATGCGTCAACGGGATAATGTTGGAATAACATATTTTTTTCTGAAATCGTTTCTTGGAGCCCTGCAGCGGGGCAGAGGCTAAAATACCCTTGCCGGGTTAGATACCACTGATAAGAGGTGCTTGCAGAAAGGAGCCTACGCCATGTAAATGACTGAAAATTTGAAAAATCAGGTGTTCCTTCGTCGAAAAACTCTATGATGAATATCCTTCATTTTGCTTCCCTTATGGACCATGAGGTAACCAAGCGATCCGATCCTGAGTCTATAGAGAGGCAAACAACTCTAACTGTTCTCCCTGTAACATCAGATCAAAATATATTCAATTCTAAGTTAATGATTATATTACCAGCTAGTATTATATGTTTTACTTAAAGAACGGAGCATTGTAAATCAGTAGAACTTATAGAGAGTATTATTACTACATGAATGAAGTGTATTGTGAAGTGATAAAGAATATTCTCAATTGGAGTATAGTGGGTAATTTTCACATTTTCTGTCGCCGAAAAAATTGAATCAAATAATATGTTTGTTATAATTCACTTACTCTTGATGCTAGGTACTGTTATAGCATTTTATTGAAGGTTTCATTAGTTTTCCTCAAATAATGTAGTGTTCTATTTACTTTGCCGTTTGACGAATAAGAACCAACCCATCCTCTTTGTTATGTCTTGAGCTGGATTTTCAGCAAGGAAGACTTTTTTAACGTGTATTTATTGGTTGAAAAATTGACTTTTTCACTCACAAATGAGAGTCGCTGGAAATGCATTCACTAATGACATATGATAAGTGTATTCGTTTTTCAGGATCAATGGAATTTGGAACCTCTGGCGTTAAATGAATCTATTGTAAACATAGTCTTAGTTCATTCAGTAGATTCAGTTTCTCATGAATACAGTGTGATCATTTAAGTGTGCAACATGTGATATGTGTTTTCAATTAACTGCACAAGCAAATTACAGATATTGCCAAAAGTTGGTGCAGATTCGTCATTTATATTAAGTAAGTCGGTAGCCGGGCGTTCGACGTGGGTGTTTTGTTCACTCTTTCAGTCAACCGATGTGTGAGTCGGTTGTTCAAGTCGCAGGCTGAACGATCGATTTTCACTTGCTATTGTCCCACCCGTCTTAAGAATTACACGTTGAAAGGTAGAATGGCTGCGTATAGAGTATGTCAAAAATATAAAAATTGTACAAGAGTAAAGTACCCCTATTTCAGAAAATTCAGCAAAATCAAAAGGTAATCCTGAATACTGAAACATGACCACTCACGAAATGGTTTCAATTTCTTTTATTAATGACTTTCCAATTCATTTTTTTTTATACAGTGTCACCCTTAAAGTGCGCACCATATGGGAAATTTGTTTTTTTGAAAGGTTTCAATGAAGTTTAACTTCGGCACTTGTTTGTGCTTTAAATTTAACTTAAAATGATGCGGGCAACTGCGACCCACTGACGTTCAGTGTTTGTCAAATTCAACTTTTTTTTTTATTGAGAAAGTGCATTTCTACATCGAATTTAACAAAAAGTTATTTGAAAAAGTTGTGTCTACGGCAATTTTATATTCATATGCCAAATTTTATGCAACTAGAATAAAGTTAACGTATTGCTTATTTTTGATAGATATCCCTTTTATTTTAAAAAACAAGTTCGGTTAATTGTCATTAATTCATGTATACATAACAAACTCATCATGGACTTTAACTTTTCTGATACATTTTTACTCATACGGACATATTTAGAGAGAAATTAAAAATTTTATATAAAAATTTTAACATAACTGGTGCAAAGTTTCAATCATTTGGCTATTTTTTTAAACAAACCTTTGATTTCTAAAAAGCAGCAACTAAAACAAATGCGAATAATTTTGATAGAACTATTATTATTATTATGAATTTTAAACAACAATAGTATTATAGAAAATACAAATGGGTACAAAAAATTACTCATTGATCTAAATGAAGTTGTCAAACACTTAAAGCCTACATTTCAGTATGTCGTCCTCCACGTCCAATACAAATTATGGTTCTTCTACTGACATCTGTAACTGCATTTTCAATAAATCGGAGTTTTATATTTGCACAACACTCGCGAATGGTATTTTCCAGATGTTGTATGTCAGTAAATGGTCTACTTCGGTACACTTTTTGTTTCAGGTAACCCCACAAGAAAAAGTCTTAAGGCGTCAAGTCGGGTGATCTAGGTGGCCAATAATGTTCCCAGTTACGTCTAATAACTTTGCCTCTGAACATTTGTTGAAGGGACTGTTTTACAGCAACCGTGTGATGTGTTAGTGCGCCATCAAGCTGATACTATAGGTCGTATTTAATATTTAAAGGCATATTATCTGAAACTTCACTAAACTCATTATTTAAAAGGTTGAGATAACCGACGGATGATAAAATTTCCCTAAAGGAAAATAGCCCAATTATTTAGTCGTTAAGTATCCCACACCATACATTAGTTTTGGAGGAATACTGATCACCACATTCAACTGTGAAATTGAGATTTCCTTGGGCCCACCATCGGCAATTTTGAGAACTTACCGTTCCATTTAAAATTTTATACGGAAACTTGACATTTTCTTCTCTCTCTCTCTCCTTGAAACCAGAATGAAAACGCCAAACGGACATCAGAATCTCGTTCTTTGATTGTGTTGATAAATTTTGGCTTAATTCTTTAATAGAATTTTTGTAATACTTAAATCATGCAAAGAAGTAACTTTCAGACACAAACTGGAAGAAAGTCCTCCTGAAACAGCTACTGTCGAAACAAATACTCTACTCAGTTTGTATTCCAAACATTCGTTATGGATTAAAATCAGATATCATTCACATTATTTCTACTTTAAATGAATGGCAACAAATTGCACTTACATGGAACACTGTCATCCTCACTGATATAGATCAACAGGAACAACTTTGGGTTTTTTCAGAAAAAAACAATGTGGAGGTATTGAGACCTCATGTCATTTTTCCTTTTTGATATCAAAGAAGTTTATAAGCTTGTGTATCCGGAGTGTAATAGTATTTATGTTGAACAATGTGATAGAAATTTTTCAAAACGGTATGCTGAACATGAAAGATCGTTCAGATTAGGTGAAAATGATTCGATGTTTTCAAACCATTCCTTGGAATGCAACCAAAAGTGCCCGAATCTGAACGATACGGAATTTTTTCAATATGCAAGCAAGGGTTGGAACTCTTGAAAATTCATAAAATATGTATGTTGAAAATATGTCTTTTCCATTAACCAGCAATCGCACCCCTACGACAACAACCCTCTGAAGTCGTAAGTTGTGCGAGATAACGAGGTCTCACCTTTCAACGTATGATTTCTGACATTGCCTTTAAGCCTATAAGCATTGCGAATGCAATCTGCTGAAAAATCAAATCGATTCAGTTTACTAACCAGTTTTCAACTTATCGTATCAACATTGTCACATTGTTTGTTTATTGAGATTGTTTGAAAATGTCCTAACAGGGCGAAACTGTAGAAACATTAGTTACAAATAAAAGTTTTGAAAAACATGGAAAGTTTAATTTCTCATTTTTCATCATGATCTTCTACAACGAAGTAAGAACGGATACTCCTTCAATATATTGAATTATAAAATCTCAGCCTCAACTTTGACACAAACAATACCTCTGAATGTCAATTTTCTCTAATAAAACTAAGTTATACAAAACTAGCACATATTCAGTATGCTATTTTGTCTGAAAGAGGTACTCAAACCCCAGTTCAACCTCGTATCAGGCAATCAAGAAGTAATCGCTTCCCTTCAAGAGACCATCTTCAAAGCACTCGTTTCCTCCAAAAATGAATCCAACTCGCACTCCGCCGTTGCTGAAATGTCGATAAAAGAGAATTCCTAGGTAAACATATTTTCACGCCGCTGAATCACATTTCAAATACCACCATGCGAGAATACAGTTTCAACCTTGTGAAATATATTATATTCATTGAAAAGGAGAACATACCAACATATTTTTTTAAGAAAGAAATACAAAATTCGCAAACTACAAATTTTTTCTAAAAATGAAATAAAAATGTTTCGGCTCATTTCACACTTATTCATTTCAATAAAGTCAAATATGACGATCTCCAATAAGAAAAAAGTCATAAATCGAATCACTTTTCAATACTGCAAAAATTTTATATTTTGAAGTCATTTATTTTCTTGAATAAACTTACTTATTGATTGCATATGTTTTATATGTTCACATATTTCACTAAGGCTATAATGTACTCAAATTTTCGCACTAAGCAGTTTTTTGTTTTTGCCATATCACTTGCTCTTCTTCCAATTTTTGGATATATTTTCTAATCCTACTACTGTATCATGATTTTTTCCTACACTTTTTTTATAACCTCCCATCGGAAAAATCAACGAAGCTGAATCAATAGAGAATCTGCTGATGGGCAATAGGGGATAACTGAATAGAACTTGCCGATACTTGATGAAAATCAATATTAAAAAACTAATTAATACATTTTATTGTACGATTTTCACTATAAACATATGCTTGAGGAAGTTAGTGTATAGCGAAACAATTTTTGTAAAACCCATTATAGTGAAAAGCATGCAGTAAACTGAATTGATTAGTTTTTTAATAAAGGATAAACTGAAAGTTCACCCCAAAATGTTACTGAAGAGTCCGTTCAGTCAGTAACTTGTAGTATTCATAAATTTTGCCTACAAATTGAAGAATGGGCTGGTTTCATGCTATGGAAAATTATACTATATTTATTATACTTATCAAGCCTAGTCAATCCCAAAATCTCCTTATATTTGCAGAAAACAGAATAATTCGTAAAGTAAGAATTTGAATTGGCCGCGTGTCTCTTGACCAATGAAATGTATCGTGTCTAGAGCGGAGTTGCAAACTGTATTGGTTTTTAATATCCAATCATAGATCTGATGATCCAATTTGACAGACGCCATTTTTGTTATTACTGTTGTCAACTCGGTGTGAATACAACTGTTACAATTATATAATTAAAGAACTTTTTTTTGTAAAAGATTGGTCTCGGCGGGTACCTATTTTGCTGCATATTCCGTGTCATTAGTTTGATATGTTCCGGAGTATTTATACATTTCACTGTACATATTTTTACTTCTCTTTTCAGTCACTTACTGTTCCTTCGCCGAGATAAAATAAAAATTAAATAAAAACTTTCGGCATTGAAAATGTATTTCATATCGGATCCATTCTGCTTGTTTTTGCAACATTGATTTTCAACTTTTTCTTAGCTGACAGCTCGCGTAGAAACAATTCGTTTTTTCATCGAGTGTATGTTTTGAAAGTATTTTACCAAATATATGAGTAGTATGTAAACTATCAGAACTACACTGCTTTACTGAATTTAAAATGTGACAATCAAAATCATTGTACCTAATTGCCTAGCGATCTGTTGATGAAATATCTTCCATCTTCTTCAAATCATTCTGTGAGAAACGTAATAATTCTGTTCCTTTCAATTTCATACTTGCTCAGATCCCTTCCATACTGGAAGGCCATATATGTGACACTACATAAACTTTTTTCGATTAGAAAATAGATTAGAACTAGAATGAATATAACACAAAACTCTGTCACATTGACTGACTTATTATCCGACCTAATTAGTCAGTTTCTTAAGTTATATATGTTTTGATACCATGATAATGGATAACTCATGTCGCTGTTGTAGTTTAAGTTTCTGATCCGATTACAGCTTTTAATTGAAAATGACAAAAACGATTGAAATTCTCTATCGCCGGAGTAAAATTTTTAATTATGGTTTTCGTGCAGTAGAACGTGTGAAACCATCTGTCGATGTTATGCGTTATATATCGATTTGGCATAAATCGATTTTTTTGTTGTAACACGTCAAATCAGTGTTTCAGAAGTGAAGAACTGTGAAGAATCAAATCAAATAAATTTTGTTGCAAAAATAAAGTTAAACCATGATTTCACGAAATCACGAAAAAATGGGATAGACAAAAAATTTTCAACAAAATTAGGTATTTTTACAATTATTCAATTCAAGATGAATCCATGTGAAAAAAGTTTCTTGGTATCCACTTCTCCATTTTTATATAAAAAAATTGTGGGAAACTTCCAAAGCAAGGTAGAAAGCTGTGAATTTTATTCCCAAAAAACTAATATCTCCTATTAATATACCCCTTTCAATTCAATGAATTGTTTTTCTGAAAGTGTAGGAAAAATTTATCAGTTCACTGATTCAATGAATTTCATTCGATAAACAGGTTGGGTGGACCAGGAATAGTTTCGCTTAGAAAAAGGATTATTTTCTCTTCATCATTTCGTAATCTATTGAATCCTCCAGAGCTCAATAACTGTGAGTTTCCATAACATAATTTCTTCAATTCATTAGATTAAGATTGTCTTTTCATTTCAAATATTATGTTTGGAATGGTGCAATTAGTACCTAATATTAACAATCAGTTGTAATATAAGTTACAACTCACCAATAAGAAAACTTCAGATCTTGCTGATGATAAGAGAGAGCATGATCACATTTAACATTAATTTATTCTGAACATCCGACCAATGTAGATGTCCAACCCTAGAATTCAGCAGGCTTCTCAGCGAAATGATATATATTGTTTAATAGCATAGTGTCAACCTTACAATAAATACCTACCGAAGGCTTTGAAATGGTATATTCCAATTCAATCCGAATCAATTGATAGTAAAAATATATTGTTGAATGCAAGCTTTTATTTATCAGCTCTAAAGAGAAGAAAATAACTTTATATCAAATCAAAACCATCTATTTATCACATTGGATAATTCATAAGATACAATAATAACAAAAATAATATTGATGATAATAAAAGTTTTATTGTCCAACAGTTACCCATTCATAGAAAGATACAAAATTTAATTCACAATGCTAAAATGCTAAATTTTTTACTATGGATTTCAAATTTTAAGTTATCGCTGAACGTGTTCTGCGACCTCTGCTAAGTTTTTATAACTTGGTATGGCGGCCATCGTTCCACTATTTCCATTTTTTCCCTTCGAATCATTTCAATTGATATACTCCACCAACTCTTGCAGTCCGTTATAAAAAATTTCGTGAACTTTTCAGAAAACCCTTTCATTTAATACCTTATTTTCGGTGGTTCTCCATATTGGTTTCAGAGTGACATCATATCATTTCTCTTATTCTTTTCAACAAACCCTTCTAAGGTAATGCTTGTGTTTTGTCCAGTTCGCCATCTTGGGCAGTCCGCCATATTGAATTCAGAGTGAGGCGATGTAATATTTTGTATTCTTCTCCATTTAATATTGGTATCGTTAGTCAGTCGTTTTGAGTGGTTTATCACTGGCGTGTATGCAACATTTCAGCTCAATCGGTTAAAGATAGATGCTTTAAAATTCAGTTGCAAATTTTAACTCGACGTAACGCGTTTAAGCATTGCAAAAAAAGCCAGTACTACAATCGAAATGAGTATTTTTCTCCTTGATTTTCCTGACAAATGAAATGAACCACCAAATGTATTATGGAAAGTATGTCATGAAATGTCATTGCTAAAGAAGAATTTGATCAAATTCGAATCGTTGACAAGAAAATCGTTTTTCAATAAGAATTATTGATCCTGGTCTTGAACAACTTTGTTTGGCTAAATGAAATTTTTCAGATACCTTTGCGTTCAGTCAGTTGTCAAATTATTGAAAAATTGAAATAGTTTTGAATGTAGGAAAATAAATAGGTTCAGTGTTACCTCTTGTATCAATATAGTCAATTCGTTGGTTTGATGATGGTTGACAATGTTTCATAGTGCATTTCATTAGTTCGGTCTTCCATTGTCTAGTATGATATAAATTGATTTGAAATCCCAGATCTGAAACAGGTTCTGACGTTATACTTGGTCCAATCCTTCTTATCCTTTCCGACAATCCTCTGATGTAGGGAAGTAACAGTACTGGTAGTGGCGGCTTCTCTTCATTGTGGGAGTTATTGCTCTCTTATATCTGAAGCTTGTTCCACCATCAATTTGGAGTAACTATTCCGTTGAAGGTCATTATTGATGTTGCCTGGTTTCTCATCATCATCAGAGGCCGAAAGCATGGTCTAGTAGAGTCTTGATCATTCCTCTCTTAGTCGATTGATGATGGTTGCATTTCTGGTTCAGATACTGTCCTGTGTGAGTGGGTTTTTTATATATAGATGTTCCGAAACTGAATGGGAAACATCTGTTTGTCGAAAACCCACTCACACCGGACAGTATCTGAACCAGGAATCCAATCATCATCAATCGACTAAGAGAGGAATCATCAAGACTCTACTTGATCATGCTTTTGAACTCTGTAATACAAAGGAATATTTTGAAAAGGAACTAGGCATCATAAAAAATAATCTTCAACAAAATGGTTACTCCAAAGTAATAGTAGAACAGGCTTTAGCTAGAAGATAGCAAGAGCTCCACAAGGAAGAGAAGCCGCCACAACCAGTACTTGTACTTCCCTACATCAGAAGAATGTCGGAAAGAATAAGAAGGGTTGGGTCCAAGCATAACATCAGAACCTGTTCCAGATCTGGGTACACTATCCGTAGCAGCCTCACGAAAACTAGGACACCAAACGCAGACTGCGATTCCAAGAATTGTATTTACCGTATACCCTGCGAATGCGGTGAAAGTAGGAGGCCGTTGAAAGTTCAAGCACAAAAAAATACACACAGCAAGGAGAAACCAGCAATTCAGGAATAGCACAGCATGTTTAGACTCAACAACTTAACATCAAGTGGGCTCAATCTTAAATCATCGACTAGGAGGAACACTGGTTTAGTAGAAAATTCAAAGAAGCTGCATATATGTTGAATAATGAGAAAATTGATCTCTGAGAGAGATCAATTTTCTTCTCCTGAGGATGCTAACTTTGGTGGCGAAACGCGCGTCGAGTTCAAAAATATTAGTTTGGTGTTTGGGTAATTGATCAAAGAAGTAATTCAGCTTTCACACCAAAGGTTCCAATCCCATAGTTATGCATATATGTTGTCCAAAAACGCATATAGCAAAGCTAACGTAGAGATACGAAACATATGGAAACGTCTAATCAAGCGGAACACGACCAACTCCTGCGAAACGGTCATAGTCTGGTAAAACCGGGTGAAGGGGAGAGAGGAAAGAGGGAATAGGTGAAAACACTCGAGTGACCTATAAATAGTCAAATCTCTGAGGAATAAGTCTAGTTATCACCGGAAGACGATTGTGGATACTAACAATTGAAACTTCGTGAAATATCTTGGTTTGAAATCTTTCAATTTGTAGTTCTTATTTCTTGTTAATAAATTTTCAATTTTTATTTCGAGTTGATATTTCATTTTCTTTTATTTTTTGGTTGGTACATGTATTTGATTCCATTGTAATTTCAGTTTTTTTTTTGCTATATATAATTGGTATTTTTTCAGCTAGCCTTTTATATTTTTTATTTTTCACAGATTCTTTCAGGGATTTCAAATCAATTAATATCATACTAAACAATGGAAGTCCGAACTAATGTACTGCATCGCAGTTCATAGAATGAAATAACCAGAATAATTCATCCCAAGTTTTTTCCCATCGCCAGCAGTTTCCCTTAATTCGGGGCAATCGGCCTGCAAAGCATCACTTTTCAAATATATTCACGTCTAGAGACAGACTTTACTTGAAATACAATTAGGAGATACTTCCTGAACAGTCTAGATTCAACAAATGTAATTGTGAAAGAAGAGAATACCGAATATCCTGCATATTGCACACTGCTTGGTAGATATGCCGAAACTGAATCCTACTCAACTTAAATCTAATAATAGTTGGAAAGTCATTGCCTTCGATTAGAGTTCTAATTTAGCATTCAGTGCAACTTCTTCGCAAACTTCTGAGCACAATTGCATAGAATGGAAGCATTATCAGATTCTCAAAGAACTGATTGTGAATTGAAAATCATGTTGAAAATTCTTGATCTCATTTGTTTGGGGATATTGGTATGTTATACATTTGATTCAACAGAATCATTGTTTGTCGCTTGAAACTTCCTGCAATTGACAAATCAACTTCCTTTGGAACTGAATTTTTTAAATCGAAATTATTCTTTCTATTCAGCAGATGATATCTTGGTTATTATTAGGAAAATATTCAGTTGAAAAAGTATGTGGTATATCAGTCGATGGCTTGTGCGTTAATGTAACTTTACTACAGTTTCAATTTTGTATGATTCCAAATATTTCTAATATTTTCGGCTCAACTTGGACACTAGAAGGGTGAATTGTGTGGCTGTTAACATGTGAGTACATCATGTTGCTTACTCAGATGCCAGATGCGCGTGTCTAGAGCTGTAATCTTTTCTGATAGAATCAAAAAAATCGCAGCCTGACATTACAGCCTTGTCCAAACTTGAAAAAGAATATAAATATGAATTCGACTTCGACAAGGTTGAAACTTTGACCAAAGAACGAAATCCAAAAGTTAGAAATTTCCTTGAAATGATCCACATGACCATTACATTGAGTTTGTTGAAATCGTTACGTATTCCCATGGTATGTAAAATGAAAACCAAAGAAAAATTATTATAATAATAATGAGATCAAAAGTAACTAACATTGTTTACTCGATTGATGAGAATATTTTCATACTGAAAATTTCACAATAATGTCATTATTCTTTAGATATTTCAGGAGATAAATATTCCTGCAGAAAATATGTGCGATATTTGAAAATGTCCTAATATGACAAAACTGCAGTAACAACATTAGTTACGAATAAAAATAGTTAAAAAACATAAATTTTATTTCTCATTGTTCATGATGATCTCCTATTACGTAGTAGCCGGTTACATCCATCAATTTACATGATAATGTTTTTTTGGTTTTTATTTTATATACCAAGGGAATACGTAATGATTTCAACAAACTCATTGCATTTTCACTAGTGGTTACTGCCAACCCAGAAATGTCAAGAATTAGTCAAATGAGCTACTGTCTTTCCATAATCTGAACTTGGGAAACTTTTGCGAGTTGCAATTCTCTTATTCTCTGGTTATCGATTTCACCAAATACGTGGATGAAATACAAATTCCTAGTCTGCGAGTCAGTCTGCAACCCGTATAATACCTTTAACCTACAAAGTGCATTGGAAAATCTGAATTATAGTGGAATGGAATATGTAGAGGATGTAACAATCGGGTTTCCATATTTTCGGATCATAGAAAAAGCAGAATATTTTTATCTTTCACTGTGCAAGAGCAGAACGTGAGTTTGTAGCTGAATTCCTTCAAATGAAATGTAGAATATTCGGATACGTCTGTGCGAGAAGGTTGCCGATATTAAAATTGCATATTTGTATATCGAGCTAACGTAGATGGAATGTACCGAAGGTTTTGGTGAAGATGTATATTACTTTTGTATAGAAATATAAAGACCGCATTGGAGTTTCTCAAAAATATCGATATACATCATCGACTGAATACAATCGTACGAGGAACAGACTAACGTTGATCAACAATTATGGAAAAATCATAAATACCTTGACTTGATGAAACAAGTCATATAAAGAAACAATTTGTTCAGGCCAGTCTCAACTCCCAACACTGTAGGTCAATGGACTGACACCTATCAGAAAACAACTACTCCATTAGCTTATACCACGAAGGGCGTTGGATTATATCCGACAGTTGTCAGTACATGATTCTTCACTGACGTTATTCCTGCATATGCTGTTGGCGATACAATTACCGCAATAGATTTTCAATTATTGGAACACACTTGCAGACCGGATACCTCGTTCACAGGCAGATTGAGCGATGACAAATCTGTTGTTTGTTGTCTGCTTCAGCCCAGTTCGAGGAACGATACTCTGAAAGAATTTTCTTGAAAATTTATTGTGGCATTTGTATCGCCAACAGTATATGCAGGAATAACTTCAATGAAGAATCCTGCACTGACACCTGTCGGATATAATACAACGCCTTCGTGGTATCACCCAGATAGGTGTCAGTGCATCAACCTACAGTGAACAAATTGTTCTTTTAGATGATTTGATTTATAGCCAGTCTTCAAGTATGCTCACTGACTATATACGAAAGACTTGAGGAAACTCAATCACACTATACATGATAATACAATTGTGTGAACGTCATTCTCCTGTTGTTCCGAACGCAGTAACTACGATACTGGTTTTATATTATTATTAATGGGCGCGGCTTGGTTTTTCCAAATTGGATTACCTGACCTTGTTTGTGTACCTTTGAGAAGAGTTCGCCAGATTCAATTGATTTTCATTGCCTCTTCTCCTCTATTGAAATTATCCTTGTTTTTTGAATTTCTATTGCCTCTCTATACAGGGTGGCCCACCACATTCGCCTCGATATTTCTACGAGAAATGAAGAGAGTTAGGGAAAAACTTTCAGCCCAGGTACAATGGGGGTCTATGAGAAGCATATTCCAAAATTATTTTGAAATATACAGGGTAACTC
>WOGP01002355.1:0-16915 GCA_015342065.1 Leptinotarsa undecemlineata
AACATTGTCCCAAAGAAGACTACATGCTGATCTCACATTTCTTCATAAAATTCTAAACGGTAACATTAACTAGCCTGAAATTGTTGAACTTATCTCCATTAATATAAACCCTAGAATAAATAGATATACTGAAATATTCAGAATTCCTTTCCACAGGACTAACTACGGCCAAAATGAGCCTTTCTATAGAATGCTGAAATCCGTAAATAGATTTTGTAAGGATATTGAAATATTTGATACCAGTTGGAAGTCATTTAAAAATACGTTAGGGAAATTGTAGTTCACCTTACCATTACCATTACTCAATTGTTGCGAACTAATGTATATGGAATTGTATATTGTATTTAAGAATATAGATGTAATAATGTGTAAAAAATTGGCAATGCTGTTGTAATAAATAAAATAAATAAATATAATTATAACTTAACCCAAACTATTGATTCTAGAGAGATGAACAAGAGAAGTTGTGTAGACAGAAGAAGGTAGTATATGAGAACATTTACAAGAGAAAAATGATAGTAAAATAGAAGGGAAGAAGAGGAGAATAAACGAATTTCAGTAACAACAATGTGAGAGGAGTGTAGAAGAGAAAAGTGTCATCTATTCTTGAAGAAAATAGCGAAGTATGAATGGATATGGCCGTTTCTACGTAAAATGAAAACTAAAAATATGTTTTAATTTTAATTTTTTTCATGTTTTTATACTATTTGCTTTTTTCCCAATCTACCGCTTGGAATGAGGCTGAACCTAGCAGATCACCTCCAACAGCAAAAGCACTGCGGCGGACGCCAAGAGCTGCGTCTTGAATAAAGACAAGCAACCGGCTGCCGGCTCACTTGTGTACATCCACGGAGGGAACCCCAGGAAGGTTGAAGAAGCCGCGCAACTACAGTAATGTCGCTGCACCTTCCAAAACTTTCGCGAAGGCCACCGTGAGACTCCTAAAGGCTGCCAAAGAGAGAGTCTTCGGCGAGTCTTGGCCTACACCTGCCAATATAAAAGAGATGTCTCCTAGTGACTTGTTCGCCTTCCTGGAAAGGACAGGATGGACGGTGACCTAGGAGGAGAACTCCTCGAGAATATGTACAATGGATTACATGTGGCCTAAGTGCTGAGGGTCTACAGTCATCCTCTCTACTCTACAGATGCAGATACAGTAGAAGCAAATCACTTGCGTCTATCAGTTTACAGCGGTTGGAACTGATTCACTACTGAAGGTAGAAGGAAGTGACGCTTCCAAGGTTTATTACAAAAGTTAAGATAAAATAAATTAACATCATGTGGTTACCGAAATTTGATAAAATACACTCGAAAACTGAAAAGTAATGCAAAATGTAATGAAATGTAGAATATGAAAAAGAACTATGGATGATAACAAAGTACATGTTCAAAATGTTCATAGTGAACATTTTGGCAACATCCTAATCTCAAATAAAACTCTCTCCTAACATTATTTAACTATCAGGGTGACCGACCTGATCGCAAGCGTTACTAGTTCTCAAAAGTCATTCAAATCTGATCGTTTACTTTTGTACACATTGCTCTTTACATATCCCCATAAAAAAAAATTAATAATGAATGATCAGGTGATCACGCTAGCCATTCTCCCAATCCACGGATTTGGAAATGTTGTATCAAGGTATTGCCGGACATTAGCTTGATAATTTGGTGATGCTCCATCCTGCTGGAACCATATCGTATTCACCAAAACAAGTTATATCAAAATCGTCATCCTTTAGCCCTTGAGAAAGTATCATTTTATAGGGATATATTTTATTTTCTTTTAATATGTTTACTATCGATGGATGGCTAATATTGTATGCAGTGAATGTATGTATACTCGATGTATGTGGGTTTTCCTCAAACTCAAGCATCACATATAATTTCAGTTCATCACTCATTGCATTGGCAGCTGCTTTTCTCATTTGCCTCCACAAAGTAGCTTATTGTTCTTTGAGATATGGGCGGTAAACTAGGAAATTTATTATGAAATAGGTGAGCTACTTCCTGTTGTGTTCAGGTTTTATCTCCGTAACCAATCATTTGTTTAACTGTTAATTTATGCATTTCCGTTAATATAACTATTTATCAGACTTGGAGTTAACAAACTTTGAACTTTAATAAAATACTGACAACTAATGTTGACAAAACGATTTAAACTAACGTTGCCACGAAAACTATTCACTGTTTTTTGAAGGATACCATCTAAAAAGAACACTGCTATATACATAACTGCTGCTACTGCTGTATACATTACTTTCAGATACATTACGATGTTTTCAGTGTTGCATATTTCCATTATATGAACTTTAGGATTTGATTTGTCGCATGTTGCTGTGACGCAGAAGCCAAGACATGCTGTATTCACTGTAGCGCATTTTGCTGTTTCGTCATAAAAGCCAGAAATGTTGAGGAATTTGATCCTCACACTTTCCAGAAGAAGATGGGGTTATTTTTTCAATGCTGTCGAGAACAAACTAAAAATGAAACGGTGAAAACACAACTGTTTCTTTGTATATTGTCTTCTTGTAACATCTATCTCGCTCACTTATCCTGTGAACCAAAAATCTCATATCCCTCAATAACGCCCCCTGAAAAATGATACTCCACCCAACATCCACGTCAAATGACTCAGAGGTAGATTTATTTGAGGCGTTTTCCCAATAATTGTGTTACCAATTGTACCCACGCCGCGCCGAATAAACGAGTTGAATGCAAATCGAAGACAACCGAGAAGAGAGCTAGCTCAGTTGCTATTGAAAGAAGATACCGTCGGTTACCATTATCTTCCTCGAGTAATAACTCTGACCAATTATATTGTAGGCCCTTGGATTGCATGCAAATTTCCTACAGCAACATAAATTAGTCTCATTACCCACCGTATTTATTACATATGTCTTGTGAGATATTATTGTAACGTGTACCAGCCGACTGGGTATATGCTTATTATATTCCGGGACTGCGGTTGGTTGATATCGGACTGTTTCGTGATGAAGGATTTGTGTTTAATATTGCCTGTCTTTCACTGAAAAAAAAAATCTTTATGGACATATAAATTGGGCAGTTGAGAGGAATATGAGTATCACTTCAATTCTGAAATTTATTAATTTAAAATTAATTATAGGAAACCGTTTTGTTATTTAAATAAGCGCTGATGTTTCTTTTATGAACAGAATCTATCACATGACGAAATTGGCTGATGAAAATTGATGACATATTCAAATAAAACTTCATTTTGGGATTTTCACTGAACAGTATACAAAACCACAAAATGTGTTTCACAAGATAATAGCTTCCCAAGGATGAATACACCTGAACTATTATGAGGAAATCTCACAAAGAGGTATCACTTGAATATAGAATCTAGTAGCTTCAAAGTATGCTTAGAAGTGAAACTTCATACAAGCAATATTCCAGAATTCGCTTCAATCTCTATTAACCATTAAAAGTTAGTAGATGTGTAAAGCTCTCTGATTGAAAAAAGTATTGAAATTTCTCACAATATGATTCACCTATTTCATTAACATGACGATGACCATTTTGGAAAGCATTGGGGTCTGTTGAAAAATCAATACACTTACGCCACAACTACTTTTTATTTGCGAACAAAAAACAAATGCTTCTATCTGTCTCACATCGTATAAGAGCGAATCGAAATGACGACAGAATTGAGGTGTTATTAAGTTGTTACAAACATTTTGTTCGTTTTATTGTCATGTGTTTATGAAACTTCATATCTCAATACGAACACGAACTTCGAGAGGTTTATAACCACCAGGTTTTAAAATGTGTGCTGCTGAAACTTCACCTGTAGTGTTTGTTGCAACTGGGGCAGAAAATATTCAACTATAGTTAGAAAGATTATCTAATCAGAATGAAAATCACCTTAGAAACAGTTTGAAACCTCATAGCGTGAACACGCTATGATGGAATAAGATGATGGAATAAATCTCTGTCAGGGCTCTGTCTAAGTTGCTTTCGTAAAGCAATTTGGACTGAAATTCATATCTAGGAAAAATCGACCTACGAAACAGGTAAAGTGATATATACTCCTGAAGTAATCAGATAATAGCAGTTTGGTATGCTCCAAAGAGGAGTTTTTGAAGTCTGAAGTGGTGCAGTGTTCACAGACATTCCATAAAGAAGCCGAGGATGCTGAAAGCATGATTATAGAGTCCATGAGCGATGGAGGGGAGGAGAGTTTAATAATGGTAAAAGCTATCTTTCATAATAATGGTATCCATTTTCGTTCCTCGATGTCATATACTTCCAAAAAAATAGCGCAGCCGAGTGCCGTAATCTAATGCAAGATCTATAATTTAAACGAAGAACCTGCCAATCTGACTCTGGGCTGAAGGTGTCAATACAGATGCTCAGGTTCTGAACCATGAATAAGATAATACAGCTGTAGCAAGGTGGATGCTTTTCTATTGATCACTTTCGTATTTTTGGAACGGAGTGCTAGGTACATATTCCTGAACAAAAAAGACAGAAATGAGACAAAAAAATGTGTAAGGACGATTAAAATCTATTTAAAATCTATTTTTCCGTTAATCAGCTGTCGCCCCCATACGAACGGCAACTCTCAGGAGTTGAGAAACTTATGCGAGCTAAGGACTTACGAGGTCTTACCTTTCAAAGTGTAATTCCTAACACGCTTGCAGCTTCGATCAGATTCGATCAGATGAATTATCACGAGAGAAATATCTGATCGAGGCAGATAACACGGCCTTCTGGTCGTGAGTCGGATTCATGGAATACTGTGGAGAACAAGATATACAGTATGGTAACACACAAAGAAATACAGTCGAGAGTTATTATCGAGCAAAATGAAGTTCAGCTATAATTGAAAAGTGATGGTAGAACAAACTTTGGCTAAAAGACAGCAGGAGTCTCGCAAGGAAGAGAAGCCGTCAGAACCCCTGCTTGCACTTCCCTACATTATAGGGTTATCGGAAAGGATAAGAAGAATTGGTTCAAAGTACAACATAAAAACCTGCTTCAGATCCGGAAACAATATCCGTAGCAGCCTCACAAAAACCAGGCCACCAAACGCGGACTGCGATTCCGAAAATTGCATTTACCGGATACCCAGTGAGTGCGGAAATTCCTATATCGGTGAAACTAAGCGGCCATTGAATAATCGCATTGCCGAGCACGAGAAAAACACACAGCGAGGGGAACCAACGAATCAGGAATAGCAGATCATGTTTGGACCCATCAACATAATAAGATCATACACAGAGAGGTACATTGGTTCAGGAGGAGATTCAAAAAAGGCGCATATATGTTGTCCAACAATGTATTCAGCCAAGCTAGCGTAAAGATACGCGACATATGGAAATCCATAATCAAGCGAAAAATGGCAAACTCCCGCCAAACGGTCATCTCCCACTAAACCAGTGAAGCAGGTAAAGAAAAGCAGAGATAAGTGAAAGTACTCGAATGGCCCATAAATAGTCATCTCTCGGAGATTTTAATCCAGTCATCACCAGAAGACGATTGTGGATACTAACAATCGAAACGTCGTGAAGTATCTTGGTTTAGAATCTCTTAAACTTTTTTATTTTATATTTGTCAATTATTCTATTTTTACTTTAATTTTATTTCACTATTATTTAATTTCAAGTTAGTTTTGCTCAATATAACTGTTCAGCTATCCATTTTCAATTTATCTTTTTTAGTTCTTTCAGGGATTTCAAATCATTTTATATTGTATCAGACAAAAGAAGTCCAAACTAATGAAATTCATCATGAAACATTGTCAATCACCTTCAAGCAAATCATTTGCTAGGTAATAGATGAAAGCAGAGAGTTACTTAAAATTAGTTAATTTCAAAATTCTGTTGAACTAACTGACTCATCGGCGTTCGTAGAGCTTGAGAATTATTAAACGTTTTACTAGGTGAGTTAGATCAATTTTGTTGAATTGTATTTGTGAAGCATGAAGTCTTGCCATAATATGAGTGCCAGTGTTGCTAAATAATTTTCATGCTCAGTAGTATATTTTGTAGACTGCTACGAAAATATATTTCCTAAATACATAGTAGGTTAGGATAGGTTAGATTAGGTTAGGTTAGTTACTTTAAGTTAGTTACTTTAGGTTATACTAATTTAGGTTATGTTAGTTTAGATTATGTTAGGTTAGGATAGGTTAGGATAGGTTAGGTGAGGTTAGAGTAGAGTACGGTGGAATAGGTTAGTTAAGGTTAGGTTTTAATTTTTAAAAATTGATAATCCAAGCCAAGCATCAAAATATAGTTTTCATATTGGTTCATTTCTATTGTAATTACACTTATTTAATGTCATAAATGCGAGCGGAGATGCGGTTGAAAGCTAGTATGTTAATAAATTGTGATTGCTTATCTGTATCTGTATAGTAGGGAGGATAAGTGTAAGCCCACGCACTTTGGCCACATGTGACCCATCGTACATCCTCCCGAGGAGTGTTCCTCCTAGGTCATCGTCCATCCTGTCGTTTCCAGGAAGGTGGACAGGTCCCTGGAAGACATCTCCTTTATAGCAGCATGTGTAGGCCAAGACTCGCCGAACATACACTCTCTTATTGACGATAACTCCGGGCACTCGCACAAGACGTGCCTGACAGTTTCATCTTCCTGTTCACACATCCTGCAAAGAGGTGTGTCCACTAGCTCCATATTATGGAGGTGTTGACAGTGGCCAGTCAGAAATCCTACTATAAGGCGTAGATTTTTCCTGGTCATCGCTAGATATTTATTCGGCGCCAGCTTTTCAGGGTCGCCCAAGGTGATCCTGGCAAGAATACATCCTTTGATTCCATCCCGTCTCTTTCAGGATTGAGCATGGGTGTAACATTTTACTGGTGTAACATTTTATCTATTCAAGACCTGGGATTCTGATATTTTAAACTTCTGAGAACCAGTTCCTAGTAATATGAAATCAAATTCATACTGTAAGTCTAAGCAGTCTCCATAATTTTGTATCATTTTGAATCGTTTTAGATAATCGGCTTAGAGCAGTTTTTGATTGTTCGTCATTTTAGTTGTCATCAATGAAAATTAACAACAAAACAGATCCTGAACTCGAGCCTTGACGCACCACGGAACGGGTGGTATATAAAGCAGATTTGAAGCCTTCATACTCTACATACTGTTTTCCATCATCCAAATTCTGATAATTTCTTGAAAAGAATGAAGAAAAGTATTTGATAAAAAACTCTTTGTCTGCATAAATGACGTCCACCTGCAATTTTCCAAGAATTGCATTCACCGGATACCCTGTGAGTGCGGGTATATCGGTGAAACTAAGAGGCCATTGAATAATCGCATTATCGAGCACAAGAAACACACACAGCGAGGGGAACCAGCAAATCAAGAATAGCAGATCATGTTTGGACCCATCAACATGACATCGAGTGGTCCCAAGCTGAGATCATATACAGAGAGATCATATACAATGGACATTCAAACTGATGAAATATTGTCAATCACCTCCAAACAAATCATTTGATAGCTAATAGACGAAAGCAGAGATTTACTTTAAATGTATTAATTTAAAAATTCTGGTGAACTATCTGACTCACAGGCGTTCGTATAGCTTCAGAATTAATAAACGTTTTACCAGGTGAGTTAGATCAATTCTGTTAAATTGTACTTGTGAAGCATGAAGTCATGCTATAGTATGACGGCCAGTGTTGCTAAATAATTTTCATGCTCAGTAGTGTATTTTGTAGATTGATACAATAATATATTTCCTAAATACATAATACATCATAAATGGCAACTCACACTATCAACTGTAATTCAATATTCATTGTAGAAATTAAACAGTAGCTTGAGGTCTGAAACAGGATATCTACTACAAAAGCAGTAGACATGGCAACACTGAACAGGGCGCTTCTCTCATGTAGTTTCTTCTTCAGTTGCATTGGACTGAATTTCAATATTCCGCAGTCTGATTGCATTACGAACTCGTTGTGAAAAATTCAATCTTCTCGCTCGCGGTATTGTAAATATAATTATGATGGATGTTGCTTCTATCATGACGTAACAATTATGCACGTGCGCACAATCACAATTGTTACAACCTTGATTGGCATCGTGCACACCTCAGCTAAGACAAAATTCGGTCAGTAGGACGTGATCATATGAACCGTCATTTCGAAATATGATTTTCGCCCTCTCAATAAACGCACACACCACTGACGATGTCTACCGCAGTAGCAGACGAAACGTTTGGCACTTTAGGTTTCATTCGACCACGGCCCTGTACTCGTAACTCCTGCAGCGAAGGTCAATGTTTTCATTTAGTTATTCTGCTATTCCGGACGGAGACGAATCCAGTTAATAAACAATTTTGAAAATTTTGCAGAGAATGAGCAACCATTTGAGATATTGGCTAGCTGGAATTTTCTTGAATAACCTAGAGACAAAAAGATTTTTCTTCTTTTCGTTTCATTGAAATCATGATCATAAATATATGTGTTAGAGTCATAAGCTGGGATTTTTTAGCCGACAGGGACACATTTTTCCCATAGTTTCCAAGAAACGGAATGAATAGTTTCAAATATTATACTGTGTGTGTATTTCATAGCGCAATTATAATTTTTCCATGATATGATGTTTATATGATCATGATTGAATTCGAAATTTCACTAGTTCGTACTTCCATTGTCTAATATAAAAAATTATTTAAAATCCCTGGGAATACTGAACTAGACGCCTTCCTGAAATACGTCAACAGCATGAGACCTTCTATCACTTTCACAATGGAGAAGGAAATACACAACGAATTTCCATTCTTAGACGTTTTGGTGAAGAGGACCGACACTAGGTGGGAAACATCTGTATACCGAAAACCCACTCACAAGGGACAGTATCTGATCCACGAATCATACCACCATCAATCAAATAAAAAAAGGATCATCAAAACTCAATTAGACTGTGCTTTCGGGATCTGTAACATGAAGGAAGGTCTCGAAAAGAAACTAGACATCATCAAAAATGGTCTTCAACGGAATGGCTACTCCAAAGCGATAGTAGAAAATATTTTGTCTGAAAGATATCAGGAGCTTAGCAAGGAAGAGAAACCGTCACAACCAGTGCTTGCACTTCCCTACATCAGAGGATTATCAGAAAGGATAAGCAGTAACACTATCCGTAGCAGCCTCACGAAAACCAGGCCACCGAAAGCGGACTGCGATTTCAAAAGTGCCCTGTCAGTACGAAAAATCCTTTATTGGTGAAACTAAGAGGTCATTGAATGTTCGCATTGCCGAGCACATGAAACACACACAGCGAGGGAAACCAGCAAATCAGGAATAGCAGACCTGGTTTGGGCCCATCAACACAAGATCGAGTGGTCCCAAGCTGAGATCTTACACAGAGCTGAACATTGGTTCAGGAGAAAATTGAAGGAATCCGCATAGATGATGTTTAACAACGTATTCAGCCAAGCCAGCGTAAAAATACGCAACATATGGAAACCAATCATTAAGCGAAAAATTGCCAACTCCCGCCAAACGGTCATCTCCCACTTAACCAGTGAAGCGGAAAAAATTGGAAATTGGGGGATAAGTGAAAGTACTCGAACGACTCATAAATAGTCACCTCTCGGAGGAATCACTCCAGTCATCACCCGAAGATGATTGAGAATACTATCATTTGAAACGTTTTTATTTTTTCTTGATTTTCATTTTGAATTCCTTCATTTTCCTTTTTTGTTCAATTGTTTTATTTTTACTTGTATTTTATTTCACTATTATTTCATTTCAGGTTTTTTTGCTTAATATAATTGTCATTAACAGCTATCTATTTTTAACTCTCCTTTTTTATTTATTTCAGGGATCATCTTATTTATTGGACAATGGAAGTCTGAACTAATGAAATTCACCTTGAAACATTGTCAATCACCTTCAAACATATACGAAATTACTTTAAATCAACTAGTTCTGATGGAAATGAAAAGTTATGAGGCTCTCAATTAGTAGAAGAATCAAAAACAACGAAGAGTGAAAGGAGAAAAAATCAGTATATTTTTCTCTCGATATCATAATTACAAAATCATTTAAATTAAAAGGAGTATATATTTATGAGAGAATAATTTTTGGCATCCTACTTCTCTCCATCTTCATATAAACAAATGTGGAAATCGTCCATCTTTGTATAGAGTTGATATTTTTAAATCATTTGCTTCCTTCCTTTCTTGGAAAGATTATTGCATTTTTTTGTATGAAAATGAAGTAGAAGAAGCAAACATTTTTTTCCCAAATAATAATCTCTTCTAAAAATATACCCCTATCAATTTGAACAAGATTTCTATGGCTGGGATTTAATCAAATAAATGAATGAATATCATGACGTACTGTCAAGGCAATGTCGTAATATTATGAATGAATTGATTGCATCTTCTTATAATGTTATCCGGATTTGGTGCTGAAGAGGCAATAAGGCAAGTGTCTTACCTTGTATAAACTTCGGATGTCCACCAGTAAGGATGACAGTGTTCCATGTAAGTGAAATTTCGCCTTTTACATTCACTATTGTGTACCAATCCTTAGAATTATATCTGATTCAATTCCATAACGAATATTTGAAATACAAACTGAATAGAGAAAAGTGTTATTTGTATAATTCAGTGTACATATAGAAGTATATGTTTCGAAATAATTTGTCTTTTGTGAAATTCAATGTTTATATGAAAGTAGATGTTTCGGAAGGCTTTTTCATTCTTTTTTGAAACTGATTGGTTCCTTCCTATCTTTAGGAATGATGTTTAAAGATGGAGAAGTGAAAATCCACAACCTTTCTTTCCCAAATATTCAATTATAATAATCCCACGGAGCCTCTGATATGCAAACCCAAGCGATGATTCAAATCGTGTGAATCCGTGGGTTGTTGAGGGATGCTAATATACTATTTAATTATTCTTCTCTTTCAGCGATGCCGCTGTCGCCAAAAGGTATCGCCTTGCCCCGCTTTTTATTTATATTTATTATTTTATTACAGCACGTTCATTCACACCTTGAAATAAAGGCTCACGTATCGCGACTATTTTTTATTTTCATTATGTGCATATCAAACCTGCGAACAGATAGCGAATTCAATCGGAGTAGTCACGCCCTCTAGGTTGGTCTAAATTATGAGTGCGGTGTTACGATTTTTTTCTGTGTAGAGTGCTTTGAACGTTCGATAAACAATAAAGCTTTTATTTTCAATAGAAAATTTTTTATGGAATAAAGGTTCAGACGTCCATTTTTTTAAAATAGTGAATTTCGAAATGTTAAACATCCCTACTAATATTATGAATACGAATGTAAGTTTGTTTGTTACGGTTTCACGGGAAAACCACTCAACCGATCATCATGAAATTTTGTACACATGTTCTTGGAGGTATTAGGATAGGATAGGATAGGATACTTGAAAAAAAATCATTCTTTATATGAGATAAAAAAAATTGTTTGTCAAAAAAAATCACAAAATCTACCTACTTTGTTGGTTAGCTTAGGTTGGGTTAGGTTAGGTCAGATTAGGTTAGGTTGGGTTAGGTTCGGGTAGAGTAGAGTCGAGTTGGTTGGGTTAGGTTAGGATAGGTTATAATTTTTGAAAATTGATAATCTCAGCCAAACATCAGAATATAGTTCTCATATTGGTTCATTTCTATTGTACTTACACTTATTCAATGGCATAAATGCGAGCGAAGCCGCGGGTGAAACCTAGTATTTTGATAAATGATAATTGCTTAATTTAGCACTGAAACCGAGAGAACTGATATATAATTGAAATGGATTATCTCTGAGAAGAAAAGCGAAAGGAATCAAATGAAAAAATTTTTTCGACACTGAAAAAACAACTTCCGTCGTAATTCACTTCTTATGTTGCAAAAGTTTTTATTTTCTATCTGTGCAAGACCTGGGATTCTGATATTTTAAACTTCTGAGAACCAGTTCCTAGTAATATGAAATCAAATTCATACTGTGAGTCTAAGCAGTCTCTATAATTTTGAATCATTTCAAGGTCATCGGAGTAGAGAGGGCAGTTTTTGATTGTTCGTCATTTTAGTTGTCATTAATGAAAATTAACAACAGAACAGGTCCTGAATTCGAGCCTTGGCGCACCCCGGAACTGGTGGTATATAAAGCAGATTTGAAGCATCCATACTATCCATGAAAAACGCTTTGCTTGTATAAATGACGTCAACCTGCAATTTGATATCAAATGCTTCAGAGACACATTGTGAAAGGCATTCAGAATAGTTATGCACGACTTGTTTTCTACAATCCCAGGCTGATCATCTAATATGATATATCGCAATGGACTGTCATTTTGAAGAAATCTGTAGTTTTCCCATTGCAAAATGGTGATCTCAGTTATACATCAAATTTTCACCTCTATATATCTCTTCCCTATTCTAGGCAAACTGATAGAGAAACTGATAATAAGATCAACAATATTTTCTTTTTCCTGTGCGTTAACCAATAATTGACTACACTGAACAATAATCAAACTAAACTTTACTCCTAATACAGTAAAACACTTCAACTGAAACTTAGACTCGTAAGCTAGGCACTCAATAAACAGTCTTATGTGATATACTCAACAAAAAAAAACTGTTCAGTTTTCCTTTTTCACAGAATATGTTTGGTTGTCCTTGTTCTATAATTTGATTCCAATAAAGACTTATTTAATTCAATCCATATCTTGAAAACGTCTCCTCCTACTATTCAAAATTCTAAATTATTGATTTCAGTTTCCAAGGACAAAACTTATGCACTACAGGAAACTCGTTAAGGTGCTCTCAGATCGGTGCCTATGCGAAAGTAGCGATTTACATGGGATTTGAATCACTGGAGATTGAATCCATTTGGAAAAACGTTCCCAGGAAGTTCATTCCACATAAATGCAGTTCTCCAAATGAAATAGTTTTTAAACAGTGAAGTTTGAGGTGTACTGAGTTGAATCTCAAAACGATGAGTCACTTGAACACCTCCCGTGAAAGTATCTATAGAAGTGAGACAAATCTCCAACTTTCCTTCAATGTTCCAGGCTATCAAGGTTGCATGTGATGTTCGCGTCTCTAATCAGGCGGATGGCTTTTTTCTGGATGAAATCCAGCCACCTCATGGATTGTTTGGGGGCAGAGCCCCATACATAACAATCAATACTCCAAAGAAGGTCTGATCTAAGCTTTATGAAGCATCAAAAGTTACTGATGTGTGTATAGTTTTCTGATTCGGAACACTGTTCCAAGTTTTTGAGAAGCAGCCTTTGCAATTCCAGCGACACGATTGTGCCAAGTCATATCAGTGCCCATTTTAACCCCAACCAACTTATCAAAGTAGAAAGCGGAATTGTCTGACCGGACATTGTTATATGCGGTTCGGAAATTTTATCTTCTTGGGGAAAACCGATTCCTGGGCTTTTGTGGCATTGAATTGAACCTGGTTACTTTCACCCCAATTCGAAATCACTTCTAGATCATCATTAAGATATTCAACCTCCTGCTGCCGGTGAAGATGTGCCTCCGTAGCTGATGTCTTAGAATCCAAATGGAATGACGAGACAAATGTGCTTTCGTCAGCAAAGCAAATATTGGATTCTAGTTTTTTCCAATAAGTCGTTGATATACAATGAAAAGGGTTGGAGACAATATGGATCCCTAGGGAACACCAGCGTTGATGGTGAAAGAAATATCCATCGACGGCCATTTGCAGGGATCGTTCTTTCAGAAAGCTGAAGAGACATACACAGAAATGATCTTCAAAGCCATAGCATTGAAGTTTGGACAGCAAACCCTCATGCCACACACAGTCAAAGGCCTTAGAAATATCTGGTTTCTTATTAATTTCGTTTGATTGCACACACATCAAAGGCACTTGATTTTTTCTTGCTAGGGATCTTCAAAGTGTCAAGGAAACTAATAAATACATGTCTTCAGAGCTTTCGAAAAAGCTTGACGAAGCTGAGATTTAGCTCAATACTTGAAAGTTTTTTTTGGTTATTTGACATCCAGTTTTTTTTGTTCGTGACTGAAGATTCTCATACACTTCTGATTACTTCACTTAATGATCCAAATCTTTTCTTTTCGTACAACCCATGTTTCTCTCAACGGATGATCTCAGCTTCGCAATATTTCATGTTGATTGCTTGTGAGTAACGAAGTTCTTAACTATTTCTTGTTTCTTCTCAGTGAACGTGCATCTTATGTTGTTCTATTAAGACATACAATGTAGTCATAGCTTCACTGATCTACAATTTGTTGGATGGTGATGTATGGTGGATTTGAGAATATTGATGCAGAATGTTCATTCCGCATCAATATCAGTGAAGAAACAACTGCTCACTTCGTTGGGGTCATTACCATCATCTGACCAATATAAATTATCGCATCTTTCGATTCTTTTTAGAATTTGCATCTAAAGTATTTTCCGATCAGATCTAGTATCAATCTGAATTATTAAACTTCCTTTCTTTTGACCTCGAATCCTCGAAATTTAGGAAGCCATATTCCGTATTCCTATCTTCTCTCAGTGACTCACAGTAGTCGATATAGACTGGTATACGTTGACCGTATTTTTTTTCGATCTACCGTATTATGTAGAATGTATGTTATTTTGAAGTTTGCTGTATAAAATCTTCCGCTACATTGTTTCATTTCTCATGAATGGCTATAATAGTCTGCATCATAGAACAGTTTATTATAGCTCAGAAAACGAAGTAACTCATCCATTACAATTTTCTATAACAGGGTCAAGTAGTTTTTTTAAAGGTCAGTTTCAATACCTTGGCCTAATTATGTCGCAGGTTACGGAAAGAAAATGGTTCGAATTAGTCTCCATATATTGGATATTTTTTCCAGAGCCAAACTTGCTTTGAGGATTTTCCACAATTAATGAATTAGTGATTCTTTTCCTCTGTTAAATTACTAATGCCAAATAAATGATACCATCTGGTTTCTTGAGTGATGATTCCAAATTATTTTTTTCAAACTAATCCCTCAGAATATTCAGATGGGGTGCGATAGACATCTGTCACATCTGTCAAATTAGTTTTCATCGACTCAGTCATTTGATATATCATCATGAACGAATATAACATTCAACAACATGTACAAATAATAAAATTATTTTATTAAAATGGGTGTTCTGTTGGGCAACGTACCGTGTGCTTCGTCATAATCGTCCTACCGACAGGACTACTCACAATGTGGTGGATAAATTTCAGTTCAATGGTTCAGTAAAGTATCGACCAATACCCTTACGCTAACGAATCGAAATATCCGCCGAAAACAACGCAACTGTCTGTGAGAGTGTGCTTTTCGTAGACGCGAATTTTGCGTCGTGACTTGGGCCTGCACTTGTATGAATTTCAACCAACCCAGGAACTGAAGGTAAATGACCATAAACAACGACGTGTGTTCGCTAAATGGGTACGTGAACAAACAAAATTATTGAATTGGAAACAATACCAATCCACATGAGATCCAAGAGCGTCTAGTGTATCCCGACAGTGTCACCGTTTCGTGTAGATATAGGGCCAGCGTCGTCATCGATCAATATTTCTACGAGAACGACGTTGGCCAGGCCATCACTGTCAACGGCAAGCACTATAGGTCGATAATTACCAACTTCCTTTGGGCTGAATTAGATGATAGGTACACCAACAACATGAGGTTTCAACAGAACGGCGCTACATGTCACAGCTCATGCCACATGAGATATTCTGCACGATCGATTTGAGCAGCGCTATACTATATACAGGGTGTTAATTAAGTATGTACCATTAATTTAACGGACGATTCTTTAAGTAATTTTGAGACGAAATGTTCGTATAAAGATGGGTCCGCAAATCCTTCGTTCTCAAGATACAGGGTGTAAAAATAAAAAATAAAAAATATATTCGTAAATATCTTGAATATCCTTTACCTAATTTTGTTGTAATTTGGCAATGGTATTTATAACATTGAGGAGCTAATTTAGCACGAACGTGATTCAATTTATTAAGTCCAGCGGCATCTCGAGCGAGATTTGAACGAATATTTTTTACTTGAAAATGTACGCCACTGACTTTTGTACAATTTTCATCACTTCTTTGGATTGAACAATTAGGAATATAAATTTTTTTGTCTCTTGATTTTTTTTTCGTATCTTGTTTAGTTTTTAAGAAAAAAAAGTCGACCTAATTGCATATCCCTGGACCTCACAAAGCATAATATGGGGAATTAAATGTTTCGTTTGGAAATTATTAATTTTACAATAACAATAACAACAAATATCAAATAACATTAACATCTTGACTAACGAATTGCACTAAATTAAGTGTTGGAAATGGCTTCCTTCGGCTTCAATACAACCGTCTAGCCGCCGCATCATTGAATTTCGCACTCTTCTGAAAAAACCATAAATAATAATCAACGGTTGCCTTGGAAAAAGGATTGCAGCCATGATACCACAGCTTACTTACTATAGTAAGCTGTAATGATACACTCATATCGGTATGCTAATCGTTAGTTCCAAACGCGTCCAGTTCGCGCAGATGACGTGAGTGCGAAGCATATCGGGGTTATAACTTCGTAGACTTGCCTAAATTCAATTTGAATTTCTCACAAGTTATCTGTTGTGCTGTGAAGTTTAAGAATTATTACGAAATTATTGTCAAGAGTGGTTTCAATCATTTTTAATTAGCTTTTGTCAATTTAGTGTCGTATTCGAAGCTTCAATAATTAAACAAAAATACGAGTAGGTAGGTATACACCTAAGAATGCCTGGTTGTGCGGTTTTTAGTTGTAATAATTACAACAGAGTGACAAATGGGACCAATATTAAGTAGTTTCGATTCTCAAAGAGCAAAGAACTGTCTAAACAATGGATTTCAGCATGTAGGAGGAAGGACAACATCAATTTGAAAAATGGTGTGTATTAATTAAAGCAATGATG
>WOGP01002356.1:0-16912 GCA_015342065.1 Leptinotarsa undecemlineata
AAAGAAAAAGACGTGTAGGTGGCGCCCCCTACGAGTAAGAGCAATAAGAACATCAGGTTCGAATTCGACACCTCAAAAACCTCCTATTACCAAGTTTTGTTTAATTAAGTTCAGTATTTCAAAAGTTATTTGAGAAAATCGAAAATAAAAATTAAACTTCAACATTCTGTATCTTGGAAACGAAGCCTTTCCGGACATTTATTTATTTGGACAATTCATATTATAATATTGTGAGGAATCACCTCCTGAAGTTTGTCAAAGTATTTTTGAATCACCCTGTACAACGTTACTATTATTACCGCATGGGGCAGTAGCGACTTGACGAAGGGAGTGCATCGAACGCCGGAGTTCATCCGTTTCGAAGATAAGACAGATGTAGCGGGTGTACCAAAAAAATACGCAATATACCAGGTGTCTCAAGTATGATCATTTGTAGAAAGAAAAAGAGCTCTATATGGTTCAGACGAGGTTTTTTGTTGTTGTTTACCTGGTTGGGGAATTTCATCTTATAGTGTATTCTTTATATGTAAATATATAACAAGTGTAGTTTTCAAAAACTAAAAAACACGCTTTTAAATAAGCTTAAGACAATAACGAACGAAAAGTACTTGTATTATTGTGAAAAAGCGACGTGTGCTTGATATATAAAAATATGTCACAAAGCGCGCAACCTTTTTTCACAACAATACTAGAATTTTTCATTCGTTATTGTAATTTCTAAGTAAAGAGAAAATTTGCAATAATGATTTCAAAAAACAATTCAGCCTTAATATTTTGATTTGAAGTTTCATTCAAAATATCAATGTAATGATAATATTTTTTCCGTGAATAATTTTATTTTTCAAATCAATCTTTAGATTTGATATGTATGTCAAACACCTTACTTACTCGATTTTTATAAATATTTGAATAAATGAATTTCCTAGGTGTTCAATTTACGATAATGTTTTCATTGTTGAAATCCATATTTTGGTTTAGTGCAAATAATCAAATTTTAAAATGTATGTTTCGTTTCGTTTAAAATTTCTGTACTGAATCACGGGTAATTGAAAGTATTTCATCTATACAAAATTTCGCTAATACTTATAATTCTTAAAATATATTTTCCATTCTGATTTTCTTTTGAGCAATCTATCAAGAAGGAAACGTATAGCGTCATCTGTCCGCGAATAGCCCAAGCATTAATTGATAGTTACGTACAACGCCATCTGCCCGTGAATAGATCAAACACCAATGCCGATAATTCTGTCAATACAGATCCCTAGCTTGAGAGTTACAAGCAAACACGCATACAAACAATCTTACATACATACATACAGGTGAAATTAATATAAAGCGTGTAAAAATGGGAAACTTTTGATAAACCTGTATATGGTAATAAATTTGTTCTGAGATCAGAAACCACGTATCATAAGACAAAAATGTCATTTACAAAATTTAGAAATCAAATTAAATATTTTCGAAAAACTACAACAGATAGAATTTGTAAATCATTATCAACCAGATATAAAAGTGAATCTGCTACAAAAATGTGACGAGATAAAATGAAGTTTACTCTTTCATATTTATATCAAAAATCTCAAATATTCGCGTAGATCATGGTGAGTATTCTGACTCACCCCCTATTACTTCCATTTCAAACATGCTCATTGCAAGAGCACTCAAATATAATATTGAATATGTTTCAAATTTCAGTACTCAGAACGTGTCTGAATAATTACCAATCCATTCACTACTGTGAAGCAGCAATCTCTATTTGTTAGATTCATACAGAGATAATCGAAGTCTGAAATAAATTGAATGATTTGATTACAATACTACAAAACCCAAATAGTTAACTTCACTCTCATTGAATATTGTTGTTTAAACAAATGTCGTTTGAAAAGTTTTGTGCAATTTTATCAACATTTTCTGTATAGGAAATGACTTTTACTTCGGAAATGGTTGGGAAATGTCATTCCGGAAATTTTTTTCTGACTCATTCGTGAGAGAAATTGTAAATTTGTCTACCAACCACGTCTTATTCAGATGTTTCTGACTATTTTTATTGGTTCAACGAGTGTATAAGATAATTTCTAGGTATATACGCTTCCACGATATGAAACATAAACAAAGCTAAATCAATAGAGAATCTGTCGAAGTGGTGGGAAGTAATAAGTAACCTGTTATTCAAATATCGAAAAATAAATAGAAAAAAATCAAATTTTTATAATTAGCATTCTCTAGTGGTCGATGTTTCAGAAAACATTTTTTCCGTATTGAAAACCCTAAATTCACTTAAAAAATTTCGCCTCAATTATGAGTAACTCACTTTCTTTTGACATACATTTCTATATATAATATTATTTATATATTATATATATTATATTATTATATATTATATTATATATATTTTTGATATTGTGGAAGAATATATACCCTAAAATTAAGCGAGGAATATTGAATTCTCTATAAGAAATGTCTTTCGAAGAATATGTATCAGATGAATACTGTAGCTCTCGCCCCTACATAGCAGTGAATGGGTTGTTAATTATTCAAGATAACCTATAGACGGAGTCCTTCTATATGCATTCTACAGACCGAAGTCTGAACCCATTCAATTATAATATCTACGTGCTCACACAATGTGAATAATATCTCACGTTCACGAGATCAAACGGTAGTAACGGACTATGTCCTTCCATATTAGCTGAATAAGATGATGTTCTATATTGTCATAGCTACGAATCCTCTTGGTTATACAATTCTCTTTGAAACGCTCAAGTTCACATTCAGAAGATCAGTTCAGAGCTGTCACACTTCAGAGAGGTCATAACGAAATGAATAGTTTTGTTCCGAAGGACTTCTATAGAAAAAGTTAGAGTTTTGTTAGACACCAAAAAGGGTTTTATGAGTTTATTTTGGATAATGTATGATTTTCTTGGATACATCACGTTGGAATGGTCTGTCTTATTATTTTTCAATGAATAAGAAGCAACCTTCAACAAACTATCACTCTGTTTGTATTGAGTCTTCAAACAATTGTTTCTTTTTTTCATGAACTACATTTTTACTAATTTTAAAAAAAGAGTTTGAAATTTCTGGCATATGATGAATTTGACAAAATGGTTTAGATTTTCACAGCTGAAGTTTTCAGTGTCATTGCTTTTAGAGTTTGAAAGCTGTGGATTTCTGAAAATCCTTCCTGACGTTTCGCTGGCGCGAGTGGCTGGCTTCTTCAGAGGTTTAACCATCATGGCTTGCTGTCTGATGACTAACTTTTAGGCTTCGTAAAGCGTATTTATGCCTTGTCAGGTAATCAGTTGTATTCGTAACTGTACTTGTCCCTGTATTTGTACCTGAATTTGAAACTGTACTTGCACTTGTATCTCTACTCATACCTGCACTTGAGTCTGGAACATCAACAAACTTGCTGTTCAGAGATATAGTCGTACTGAAAAAAAAGATTACTGTGAAAATACCTAATCCAATATCTCAAATCAATTCAAATATGGGAGTGGTTGATCTCAATGATCAATTCACAAGTACCGACACGACACGAATAAGAATCAACAAAAGGTGGTGGCCTATGTTTGCTTGGAGTGTGGATGAATGTTGCGTACAGGGATGGCTCCTCTATAGACAGCTAGGACACGATATACCACTTTTGCAGTTCAGAATACAGGTTGTTCTGCAATTATTAAATTTATATGGTGCTCCTGCTATCAGACCTGGACCATCATCATCTTATTCAAGATCTGTTTCCCTTCATGACATAAGAAGAGGTGGAAGGAATCACCTTATTGTGAAAGGAGAGTCAAAGTATAGGCGGTGTAAGATGTGTCACAACCGTACTGTATACCTCTGCTCAAAATGCAAAGTGCCACTTCATTCCGAATGTTTTGAACCATTCCATAATACGTAATATGCTAGAGTGTAGTTTTGTATAATAAATAAAATGAATGATCAAACTTTTTGTTTATATGAATCTTCAAATAATATTCTTTATAATATCATCACCTGTTGACATACTTTAAATGCCCTGAAGGCTCAGTGGCAACTCAGGTTGCCAAGCGTTTCTGGAGTCCTTGAAAAGGAAATATTTTTTATATATATTTTTCAATTGCTCGAGTGATTATATAGTATCAGAAAAGACATTGCAATATCAATAAATTCGACATTTTTAGTTCTGAGCACTAATGGGTTGAGAACAATAATGATGCAATCACATTAATGAACTTTCATCAATCCAAGAGTTATGGTCTCCAGAAAATCCCAACCACTTCACAAATAGGCGACGTCTTTTTTTTCAAAACTCGCTCAATCAAATCTGTATCTGGATATTTCACCTTATTCAACTCCATTTTATTTATTGGATGTCCATTCACATCTTCGAGCTCATCAGATACAGGCTCTGTACTATTAATTTTCACAACTTTCAAAAGTTCAGTGGTGAAGTTTGCGGCATAACCTTTGGCGAATACGTTTTTTTATTTACTGATTCGCATCATATATCCAATTTTGAATCAACTTTTTTCACGTTTGCTATACTGCTTCTCAGATTTTGTATAAACGAACAATTTTGTAGATGGTTTTACCTCTGCAGGCGTCATGCCAATGGTGCGATGAACTTTGTTGCTATATTGATTGATAATTTTACATTCAACCACTTCCAATGACCTTGAAGTGAAAATTGTTTATAAAGGGTGATAAATGATGAAATTCTAACAATTTTGTTATTATGACCCTGCACTCTGGAGAAATGTAAAATCTCAAATTAATTTCTACCGACAATAAGCTCTTACTACCCTTTTCAATTTTGTATCGTTGGGACAAATCATATAAATATAATTCAACCCCCACCAGAAATGGCTGAGCTTTCCAAATACTAGAACAGACGCTCATCAGAAGGGACAACACATTATTCTGTAGTAGTACCCAACGAACTAACTTGCAGTGACACAGTCAAGTCAAGTGATATAGTTGACTCAAGCAACCGGATATTCATCAACGATTCTAGGCAGTTGAAGTCATCTCGATGTAAGTACAGTCTACTATATTATTCATTTTGAATGGAAAGGGTTATATTTTTAATAAGTGTTGTTTTTTGACTTTCTACAAACAATTTTTTTGTATAATTCAGTGTTCATATAAAATTATGTGTTTCGAAAGTATTTTTTTCGTGTAAATCAATGATTTTTATGAAAGTAGTTGATTTCGAAAAAGAGTTTTTATTTATACGTAATATAACCTTGAATATTCTGAACAAAATTTGAAAGTTTTTGAAAGCAACTTGAGATATGACGATGTTGTATGGATTTTTTTTTAATTGATTCCTTCTTTTCAGTGTCTACAAATTATTATTTTTTTGTATAATTCAGTGTTCATATAAAATTATCTGTTCCGAAATTTTTTTTTCATGTAAATCATTGCCTTTTATGAAAGTAGTCGTTTTCGAGTGTTTTTATGTAAACGTATTCTAATCTTGAAAAGTCTGAACTAGTTTGAAGGTCTCTAAAAGTACCTGGAGATATGACGATATTATATGGAATTCTTTTTTGAAATTAATTTCTTCCTTTCAGTTCGATAAAGCAGCCAGGTGAAGCAACACCATCAAATCTTAGCAGCTGAAATTCATCTCGATGTAAGTACACCCTACCATATATTCATATCGAATTAAAAAGGTTAAATTTCACAATGAGATTAATTTTGGTAAAGAACGGTGTTGACTTCCTACAAACTATTTTTTTTATGATTCAGTGTTCATATAAAAGTAATTGTTTTGAATGTAATTTTTCTTTCATGTAATTCAATGTTTTTTTAAAGTAGTTGTTTCTTTTTGTTAGCTAATTATATTCAATCATATTATATTATCTATTTTTTATGATTTCAGAACCATGTCTTTGTTGAAAGAGGCGTTATTAAAATATTCAAGCTCTGTGAACCGATCACAAATGGGTGAAGCGGAGCGCAGGGATGTAGTTGTCCACCAGAACGTGATCATTCAAGAAGGTGAGGAGATACCACAACCGGCGATGACTTCCATTCTGCAGATGGCAAGTGCTAAATCATTTTTAAATGGTTTCAATCCAAACCACGTGGAATGGCAACCCCTAAAACTCTGATAATGTGATGGCGACTTACACCTCGAATCTCGATGAGCCATTTCCGAACTCATTACAATCTGTTGTGACTAATATATTAGAGATGGAGGAAACGTATTCGAAGAATATGGTATCACCATATAGTTAAATCAATCAGAACAGTTCGGATGATGACATTAAGAGACATAAAAGAAAAAAGAGTGTGAAGAAAAGATAATGAAGAAGGCGAAGAAGTCTAAAAAGTCTAGCTCGAAGTCGCCATCTAAAAGGAGGCACAAGATGAAACATGAAAAAAGGGATAAAGACAAGTCAGTGAAAGAGATGAAAGTCATAGCAGGACCTTCTACATCAGTCCAACAGGTAATTATCAATACTCAAACACGACAAGATGTTAGTTCTTCACCTCCATTTAATCCACAGATTCAAGTGATCAATCCTGAATACGAGGATGTTAGTCCAGGGTCTACACTGCCCCCACCGCTTGACCCCGTAAAATTATATGATTGATTTTTATTTATGAGATAGAGGAGAGGTGAATTTTTAGAGATATATCACGTGTACAATGAAATTGAAACGGAATATATAGCGAAGAGGGAAAAACTTGTTGAAGACAAGATCAAGTCTCTCCTTGAGGTGGAGTGTGAAAAAATGGCTACAGCCATTTTACATGTGAGAGATCTGCTCACATGTAAAAACTTTCTCCTAAAATTCGGGAACTGGAAAACTTCAGCAAGGAGATACATGAAAATTTCATCTTACATTTCTTATAATATTTTATCTTTTCCTCTACATTTGCATTCTATTATTCGTGTATCATAATATTTTTTAAGTTATTCTTATATCTGTGTTATTTTATTCTTATTCAGAGCAATCATGTAGGCTCGTAGTTTTATTCATTCTTCTTTTATTCTGAATAAAGATATTATTATTATTACATGAAAAAAATGTGCTTTAAGTTCGGGAAACCTCCCCTAATAAATCTTTTGTAAATATTTTCTGTAAGTTGATAATAAAGTTATATGTGAATGTCACTTTCTAGTCATATTGAAAAGTGTATAATTGATTATTCATATTTGAAAAAATAAATAATGAAAGTATCAATTAGTCATTTATTTAAAAAAAAACAAAATAAAGTTATGTAATGTAACATTTTCTATTTATATGTAAACATATATATTTATATTTGAAAAATAAATAAGAAAAGTAAACATTAATCATTTTTATTTCAAAAACAAAGTAGAGTTATGTATGTTATTTTTTAGTCATAACTAAAAGAGCAAATCTGATTATTTAAAAAAATAATGAAAGTAACGATTAGGTGTTCATTTTAAATCTCTGAAAAATAAAATTATTGAAGTATTGATTATTAAATGCCGTCAATGACACAGTTCAAAAAATTCCACATCCTATATTGAGATTGGCGACTCGGATGAAGTAAAATCAATGGATATTTTTCAAAGAGAATGAGATTAACATTCATTACATTAAAAAGTTATGTGTCGAAGACAAAGTCAATCGTCAGAGACAAAACTCCATGTTGGAGGGTATATGACATTTCATAAACACAAGGTCATGAGACACGCAAGATCATGTTCATAACTCAAGGTCATAGGCGTTATTAAAATCATCAAGCTCTGTGAACCGATCACAAATGGGTGAAGTGGGGCGCAGGAATGTAGTTGTCCACCAGAACGTGATCATTCAAGAAAGTGAGGAGATACCACAACCGGCGATGAAAAAAGGGAGAGTGAACAAAACACAATGAAGAAGGCGAAGAAGTCTAAAAAGTATAGCTCGAAGTCACCATCTGAAAGGAGGAACAAGATGAAACATGAAAAAAGGGATAAAGATAAGTCAATAAGAGTGAAAGAGATGGATGTCATAACAGAACCTTCTACATCAGTCCAACAGGTAATTATCATTACTCAAACACGACAAGATGTTAGTTCATCACCTCCATTTATTCGACAAGTTAAAGTGATCACTCCTGAATAAGAGGATGTTAGTCCAGGGTCAACAACGCCTCCACCGCTTGACCCCGTAAAATCATACGATTGATTTTCATTTATGAGATCCAGGAGAGACAAATTTTTAGAGATATATCACGTTTACAATGAAATTGAAACGGAATATATAGCGAAGAGGGTGAAACTTGTTGAATTGGAAGAGCAAGTCTCTCTCTCCTTAAAGTGGAGTGTAAACAAATGGCTGCAGCTCAACGAGAGAGATCTGCTCACATGAAAAAACTTTATCCTAAAATTCGGGAATTGGAAAACTTCAGCAAGAAGATACATGAAAATTTCATCTTACATCTCTTGTAATATTTTGTTATCTTTTCCTCTACATTTGCATTCTATTATTCGTGTATCATAATATTATCTATATTATTCTTATATCTGTATCATTTTATTCTTATTCAGAGCAATCATGTAGGCTCGTAGGCTCTTAGTTTCATTCATTCTTCTTTCATTTTGAATAAAGTTATTATTATTATTACATGAAAAAATGCGCTTTAAGTTCGGGAAACCTCCCCTAATAAATCTTTTGTAAATATTTTTTGTAAGTTGCTAATAAAGTTATGTGTGAATGTCACTTTCTAGACATAAATGTATATTTCTGTACCTCGGAGGGATACAACACTATGTCCATTTTTTTCCATATTGACTTTATTACAGAGTTAAAATCAGCTTTTCTCATATTTCTTAGAGGAATAGAGCACTATATCCAAAACCAGTTAGAACTGGATATAGCATATTTTAAAACAACACCAAGTCCACTTTCATTTAGAGGGATAGAACACCATGTGGACTTGGTGTTTTATCCTTCTGAAGCATGTGAATTACTACTGGACATAGTGTTGTATACCTCTACACAGCTTGGCGGATTGTTAGTGAACTAAGAGTACTTTTGACAGTTCCGATGAGTTTACATAGTTGGATGTATTTCAAGTCATAATATTTGCTCTTTTTTAGTATTAGTAAGAATAATGAACCATATTTCTCGTGGGAGAAAGATTTTGGAACTATTGAAAAGTTCTAAAAAAGATTCTACTACAGGTAAGCTACTGTTTTGCTCATTATTTTTAATGTGATATACATAACCTCAAACAGTTAATATAATGTTTTGTTATGAACCTAAACTTCAAAATATTATGTTTTACATGTAATATTATAAGACTTGTTATATTTCGGAACCAAATCATGCAAACAGCAAGGATGTTGAAAATGAAGAGGATAATGGAGATGACTTGAGTTTCGACGAAGATGATGATGACTCTGATCGGGACAAAAATTATGAACCTCCAAGCTCTGAAACGGATTCCAGTGTTGATGTCCCTGAATTTAATGAGATACAAAATGAGGTGATTAGAAATAAAACTAGTGCTAAAACAAACTCAAATGAACATGAGCTACGTTTACCTGAGGAAGACTTATATTATTTAAACAGCGACAATGAAAATATTGCAGAAAATCAAGTAGGCCTAGATTTGCAAGGAACAGTAGGCGAAAGGAGAAAAGTGAAAAATAAATCTATTTCTACTCAGATAGGTAAAAAACGTGTCGTTCATACCAGTGAATGGGCATGTAATATTCAGAAACGTAAATATCCTGCAGGTGAAGAATATATTAGTAAAAAGGGTAAAGTTGTCCCTGCCAGAATAATTAAACCTCCTTGTTCTTGCAGACTGAAATGTTCTGAAAAATTATTACAAAGTGACAGACAGGAAATCTTTAATGCATAATGGAGTCAGGAGAAGGGAAATGACACAAAACGGCAATTCATTGTTTCATGTGTAGAGAAGCATAGTACTGTCCGTTCAAGAAAACGAGACCTTGCCTCCAATAAGTCAAAACAAAATACTCTACAATATTATTTTACAGTAAAAGGTATACGAACTAGAGTATGTAAACTTATGTTTTTGAATACCCTATCTATATCAAACACCGTGGTAGTTAATGTTTTGAAAAATATTGAACTAGGTGGAATTGTAAAAACCGATCAAAGGGGTAAGCAAACTCCCGTCAATAAAACACATGCTGACACTGTTGAAAGTGTAGTAAGACACATCTCTTCCTTCCCAAATTATAGCAGTCATTACACTAGGGAAAATAGTGATATGAAGTATTTGGGTCCGCACCTGAACATAGAGAAAATGTATGAACTGTATGTAGAGGATTGTAATGAAAATGATTTCAACCCTTTGTTAATAGCTAAAAAATGGCTCTACTACGATGTGTTCAACAAAAAATTTAAGTTGAATTTCAAACCACCAGAAATAGACACGTGTGACACATGTGATTATTTTCAAGCAAAATTAAAAAATAATTTGACTCTAGATGAAAAAAATTCTATTGAGGAAGACCATAATGCACATCTGGATGAATCTAAATTAAGGTATGATTTAAAAAGCGAGGACACCAAAAGGGCTAAGGAATACCCTTAAGGTATTAACGGGTGATCTTCAAAAATGTTTGCCGTCACCCCTTATAACAAATTGCATAAGCTTTTACAAGAGAAAACTTTGGACGTTGAATTACACCCTTTTTGATTCTTCTGATTCGTCAGTCCATTGTATTATGTGGGACGAATCCAAAGGAGCTCGTGGCGGAAATGAAATCGGATCTGCATTACTGAAATGGGCAGATACCGTCATTCCTGGCAGTGACATTGAAGAAATCATTCTGTGGTCGGATAATTGTTACGGCCAGAATAAGAATATTAGCCTTGTTATGTGTTTCTTTTGGATACTCAATAAGTATCCTCAAGTAAAAATCATCACTCAAAAGTTTCTACTAAAGGGCCACACGCATATGGAGGCGGATACTGTCCATGCGCTGATAGAGCGGAAGAGAAAAAAACTTAACAACATGACAATTCTAACGCCCTGGGATTGGCAGCAGTTAGTCAGACAAACCTCAATGAAATATACTGTGCATAATATGGAACTGGAAGAATTTAAAAATTTTAGGTCTTTGTACGATG
Organism: Leptinotarsa undecemlineata; assembly: GCA_015342065.1. Lineage (NCBI taxonomy): Eukaryota > Metazoa > Arthropoda > Insecta > Coleoptera > Chrysomelidae > Leptinotarsa > Leptinotarsa undecemlineata. Next base: position 11,067 of record WOGP01002356.1, read on the forward strand.
TCAAAACATGTGAAAATCCGCCCTTTATTAACAAAAAAAAAAGATGTCAACAAAGAACAAGTTCTTCTGTCAACCTGTGTTCAACTGCAAGTAAAACAGAACAGCATGGGAACTCTGTTTTTGAAAAGTAATTTCGCTGATGAAAACCAGGAGATTGACCTTGTTAGGTTTCGAAGGCGACACCTTACATTGCCAAACGATTTGCAACTGGTAACACAAAGTCCAATACCAATATCACAACAAAAGTATAATGATCTATTGGCATTACTACCATATGTTCCTACAGTTTACCATGACTTTTATAAAAACTTGAAGCATACTAGTAATACCACTAGTGAGTACCCTGAAGGAGACTTACCTTATGATAACTGAGTTTTTTGCATCTAAAATACCATTTTGGTTGAATACATAGATGTATTATTTGTATTTGTAAAAAGAATTATAAATAAAATAGTTAAATACATTTTGTAAGTCAAATAGTATTGTGGTTGTTATTGAATATCCCACATTAGGTCTTACAATACGATAACTTCATTAGAGGGATACAACACCATGTCCATTAAAAAGTAAAAAAAACGTAAAAGTTTTTTTTTATAACAACTGCATGATGTAAATAACAATTAATAGAATGTTCTGGTAAAATATTGTTTCAACATCTCAATAAATAGCTGTGCCAATAACACTTTTTGTTGAAAAAAAGTTCAAAACTCCTCTCCTGTAAAGTTATGAAAATGGACATACTGTTGTATCCCTCCGAGGTACAGATTTATATTTGAAAAATAAATAAGTAACAATTAATAATTTTTAATTCAAAAAACAAAATAGAATTATGTATGTTATTTTTTGATCATAACTAAAAGTGCAAATCTGATTATTTAAAAATTAATGACAGTAACAATTAGGTATTTATTTTCAATTTCTGAATTAAAGTCGAATGATTGGAGGTTCAATATTTCATATCTGAGATTACATGACGTGATCATAATACAAGGTTATGAGACACGCAAGGTCTTGTTCATATATCGAGGTCATATGACACAAATATCACAAGGACTTGTGATGTCATTCAATGTCAATGTCGAATGATTCGAGGTTTTCAGCCTCACACTGCAAGTAACTGACCACTTGTTCCCTCATCATCAATCAAGTAACACCAGTTTTTCAAGAAGGTGATTCCACAAGTGAGCCTCATTTCGTTCCTTCTGAGGATTCAGCCTATGGAGACATTCAAGTTGAAATTATCAATTCAACGGGTGTGGACAACAACTTTGATGGGTATTCAGATACCACAATTGATTTGAACGAAGACCGTGGATTTTAATTTTACGCTGACGAATATGGTCTATTTGATAATCCAAATGTTCCGAATACTGACTTTCGTGTAATGAATGAATTTTTTCCGATCTCTTGGGAATCTCCCAGCCCTGACCTTATGGAACCGTATTTGGATGAAGAAATTGAACAAAATCAATTCGCCGACCCCCCCAGAAATCATTGTGATAGCTGATTCTCCGGATACTGAAATAGTCATTATCTATGATGATCAGAATGGTTAGGTTATGTCAGTTTACTCGGAGTGTACATAATTTGGTTGGTGCACACGGAATACTGCGTGGTTTGGAGCAATGTTCAACCTAAGCCATTATTTTATTGAAAACTGATTACTTATATCTATCAATTACAGATGATAGAGAAAAATTAGGTAAGTTCAATACAAAATGTTCCTCTAGATTGAAAAATAAACCGAGCGTCTTAACACTTAAAATATCAAGTATGGGGAATCATTGAAATTGTATTTCATTATGACCAACGTATTCGGCTTTCTCTCTGCAAAGAGAGAAAGCCGAACACCTCTCTTTTTGGATTCCAGAAAAATATGACCCTTGTCTCTTACTGTCCAAAGAAAAACAAATCAGTTTTGGTAGTGTCATCTTTACATAACGATGATCATATCGATGAAACGACTGTTGGGCAGCAAAAGCCTGAAATGATAACGTTCTACAACAGAACAAAAGTAGGAGTTGATTTATTAGATCAGTTGTGTGCAAAGTACGATATCAGCCGCAACTGCAGACGCTGGTCTTTAGTGATTTTTTATGACTTGCAGCAATAAATGCAGCTTGTATTCATTCTGCAAATAAATGATATCGAAAAATAGTGAGAAGAGAGTTTATAGAAAAGATTGCATGGCAGCTTATCAAACCTCAAATAGAACGAAGAACCTTTGTGGAAGAGCCCGAAACAAAAATTCAAGACGCAGCTGCGCGATATGTCACAACTGGGTGTGCCCTCAACATAGCCAGGACGTTTGCGCTAATTGTCGGCATGAATGAAATTTGGTTATAATTATATACCTATCATTTATTCAGTGTAATATATTCATGTTTCCCACCATAAGATTTGAATTCATGAAGCAATGTTCACCAAGTTTGAATTGATCCTCGAAGAATTACGAAGTTTATTAAAATGTGTTATTTGCCGCAAATACATAAAATAAATGAACACAATCATAACTTTTCAATGAGGATGGATGAAGTTTTTGATAAAACGAACATAAAAGTTACAACACATGACAAAGATTTGAAAATACGTCATATTTTGATTGGATCATTTTTGAGATCCGCGTACTGCTCCCGTCCTTCTCAACCACGCGCCCAGTGGAGGGTTAAAGAAATTGTATTTTAGTATGGCCAACGTATTCCATTATATGAGATCGAGTGTTATATTTCATAACAAATACATAAAATAACAGCAATACATTTCACATATTTTTTCCTGAAAGAAAATCATGTAACTTGTGATTTTTTAGACACACTCACAAACGTGTATATGTCCAACATACTCCATTTTATAAGATCCAGTGTTATATTTGATAACAAATATTAAATAACAGCAATTCATTTCACATCTATTCTTCTGAAAGAGAATCATGTATCTTGCGATTTTTAGACCCATTCAAGAAATTGTATTTCGTTATGAGCAACACATTCCATTTCATAGGATCGAGCATTATATTTTATAACGAATATAAAATAACAGCAATACATTTCACATCTGTTTTCCTGAAAGAGAATCATGTAAGAAAATCATGTATCTTGCGATTTTTCAGGCACACTCAAAAAAGTGAATTTCAGTTTGTCCATAACAGATCGAGTGTTATATTTCATAACAAATATATGAAAAAGCGATACATTTTACATCTGTTTTTCTGAAAGAGAATCATGTATCTTGCGATTTTTCAGACACAGTCAAGAAATTGTATTCAAGTATGACTAAACTGACCATACGTCCCGTTTTAAACGGGACTGTCCCTTTATTCGACCACACGTCCCGTTGTCCCCGTACAATGATCCGGGACGCAAAATAGTCCCGTTTTCTGACACCGCGCGAAAATTTTAAATATTGGAATACGTCAGACACGATTGCCGAGCCGCCGAGCGGTGCGAGATCGCGTCGTCGACCAATCCGCAATTCCCGCCCGCGCGCGCTATCGGTTACCTAGTAACGGGTGTAGGTGGGGGAATTTCTTCACTCAGCCACGCACATGCAGTCTTCTCATTATTGTTTTGTTTTGAGTAATTTTCTTGAAGTATTATAGTGTTAAACTGGTGACTTATTTGAAGATTTCCGTTGTTTTGTGAGATTATTATTATACAGTAATATGCCGAAACGCAAGTGTTCATTTAATGTAAACCTACAAGCAAAGTACCCGTTTATTAAGCAAAGTAATACTCCTTCGGATGTCAGATGCGAAAAGTGTCGCACTGAGTTTAGTGTTTCCCATAGTGGTGCTGGTGACATTGAACAGCATTTGAAGTCCGAAAAACATAAAAATGCAGATCGTGCCGTAGCGTCTAGTTCTTCAATGTTGAATTTTTTTAAGGATTCAAACGAGCCATCTTCAAAAGATTTGGATGTTGCCGCGGCTGAAGGTGTCTGGGCATATCACACTGTACAAGAAAATCACAGTTTCCGCTCTAATGATTGTGCGTCGAAATTAATTCAATCCTGTTTTAATCAGAAATTTACATGCGCGCGTACAAAGACAGAAGCCATTGTCGTAAATGTATTGGCGCGTACAGCGATCGAGGAATTAAAAGACGATCTCAATAGGTCCAACTGCATTACAATTTTAAACGACGCTTCAAACCACGGTAACAAGAAAATATTTCCTTTCGTAGTGCGTTTTTTTCAACCTTACGAAGGTGTACAAGTGAAAATTTTAGACCTCCAAGACCAACCAGGTGAAACGTCAGATATCATTGTCAATTATTTACAGAAAGTATTGACAGATAATAATTTGACGGAAAAAGTCGTCGCATTTTGTGGCGATAATGCGAATGTAAATTTTGGGGGTGTAGCTAGGCGAGGAACTAACAATGTGTTGGCAAAATTGCGGTCATCTTTAAAAAAACCGTTGATGGGTATTGGGTGTGGAGCCCATATAATTCACAATGCTATAAAATCTGCTGCAGACGGTCTACCTTTAGATTACGAAAGCATTATTGTGAAATTATATTAATTTTTTTATATTTATACAGTTCGAATTGAAGCTCTAAAGGAATTTTGTGCTGAAGCTGAAATAGAACATCATCAAATGCTTGGCTACAGTAAAACTCGTTGGCTTGCGCTGATGCCTGCTTTGGAGAGAATTTTGAAAATGTATCAGCCGTTAAAGGAATATTTTTTGAGCATTGACAAATGTCCCAAATTATTAAAAGACTTTTTTGAAGATCCTACATCTGAATTATGGCTTTATTTTTTACACGCTCAGTCAGCAAGTTTTCATCAAGCTGTTTTGAAGATTGAAGGTCAAACTTTATCGGCAATTGATGTTGCAAAAGAAATAAATCAACTCAAAGAAAATTTGATACAGAAACAAACCAATCAGTTTCTTCCATTTACTGTTCGTACATTAATAGTAAAACTAAAAGATAATGGCTCTAATATTGATGAAGATTTTGTGAAAAGAACAGCTACAGAATTTTACAAAACGAGCAGTGAATATCTGGAAGAATGGACTTGCATCCTTACTAAAGAAATGGAGATTTTTTTTGGGCTGATTTAAGAACAGTACCTGCATGGGTAGATGTACAAAAAGCATTGGATATATTAATTGAAAAGGGATACATTGACAGCAATAAAGATACAGAAGTATTTGACGAATTTACATTAATATTAAACTACGTAACTTCACAGAAAATTTCCGAATGGAATCATTTAAAAGTTCACACTGAAACTCGTTGGGTTGAAGTATTTCAACACTTTCGCGCCAACAATCTTAAGCATGAAAATTTTAGTCTTTTAATTGAATACATTTTATGTTTACCCGGTACAAATGCTTCAGTAGAAAGAATCTTTTCTTTAATGAATAAATTGTGGACGTCTGAAAAAAACAGCTTACAGGTTTCAGTTTTGAAGGCGATGTTGATAACTAAGGTCAATATAAACAAAACGTGTCAAGAATTTTATGCTTATTTAAAATCAACACCATCTTTATTAAAGCAAATTTGTTCCTCCGAAAAATATAAATATAACTAAAAAATATGTTGCATATAATTTAGTAATTACTGCCACAGAAAAGTTGCTTTATTGAAGCTGGTAATAACTTCTTTCTTTTTCTTATAATAAAAATAATTTTAATGAATGTGCACACAAAATAAAGAACATTAAAAAATTTGTGTTTATTTTCATTGTTAATATTATTATATATACAGGGTGTCCCTGGACTTCCTCTTTTCCTCTCGGTAATGTATAGATCGGGTCAAAATATCACCAGTACTTCATATAACTTTTTTTCCTAAAATCCTTCGTTACCAAGTTACGGGCCCTCGAAGTTACAAAAT
>WOGP01002357.1:805-16911 GCA_015342065.1 Leptinotarsa undecemlineata
GGTAGTTAGTTTTAGAAGGATCTCCATGGCCGCTGACGGTGTGGTATTAATGACACCACTGATAGCCAGACAAGCCTGTCTCTGTAAGCCAGAGAGCTTCGCTTTCTGTAAAGCCTTCGGCCACCAAGCAATTGCACCATACGTGATCATTGTTCTGATAATTATCACATAAATCCAATGGATTTGTTTGGGCCCTTAACCCCAATTTTCACCACAAATCCTCCGACATGTCCATAGGGATAGTCTGGCTTTGAGTAAAACTTCCAAGTGAGCGTTCCAGGTGAGTCTTTTATCAAGGACAATGCCAAAATATTTCAACTCCCTTCCAAGTGGAATGACCTCACCACTAAGGGAAAGTGGCGTTAGATCGTCCAATTTTCTCCTCCTGGTGAAGGGGATTAACCCAGTTTTGCTGTGGGAGCCTGAGGGTGCCTAAGGTAGCAGACATCTGCTCCCTCAGGTACCAATTGTGAACATCGTCCAACGTGCCTTGGATAATATTGAAAGCTACGCTTCCCGACATGGACCTTGCCACGATGACAAGGTCATCTGCATAAGCTTGCAGATCTACTTTTGTTCTGTCGAGGGCATTAAGCAGAGCGCCATGGGGGTTGTTTCTGGTGACCCTGAATTCAATTCAGTCAAAAGTTATAGTATTACTCTTTTCAAAGTCTTTATCTGTCAGAAAACACACAGATCGTGAACCTATTTCCGAATCTACTGTAGGCCGTTATGTATATTGAATTATATTTTTAGAAACAGTAGATCAAAATCGAAAATAAAATTCAATTTACGTAATAACGAATTTATGTATAACAGTGTAATTATTGAAAAGTATCACAGAATTAATCGCATTATTTAGAATATAGAAAACTTAGAGTGTTGCTTATTTTGTTTTGTTTGTTTATTTCCACCTTTTCCCGTACCTGACACCATTTACCCGATTTTCTTTCATTCTCTCACTTATCCCCGTTCAACGTAACCCGTCGATTCCAATCCACTTCTTCCATCATCCTTTCAATCTATCACAGCCAAAGGACGCACAAACATAGAGCTGCGCGAGCAATTCATCCTAGCTGACGGTGTGTCGCAAACTATGACAGCGTTCAAACCCAAAACTTCGGCATCTAGTCCCGCCTCAGGTTCCTCTGCCTCTTCACTGCGCACTACCCAAGGGCCAATCTATAAGGTACTGCACCAGATTCGCACGGTTTCGTTTTTATTTTAAGTGTCAGGTGGAGGGACTTTTGAGGAAACGTTATAGAAAATGCAAGTGGTTTTGTGTAAATTAAATTCATAGAGAAATTCGTTCTATGGGGACAACAATTACTTTTTATATTCTTTGTCGAGAGACCCCTCAGGAGTTTCAACTATAAATAAAGGAAATAATTGAAAAGTCTAGTTCAGACATATGTCATACACTTACGCAAAGTAAAACATGATTCATGCTAAAATATCAAACAGGAGAGATTTAGTCGGTATTTTTTGAGGACACATTTTAATGAGAATAGAAAACTTTCAAATAATGGTTTAGATACACCCAACTAATATGGCGAATTGTCATTTATATTGTTGGAGAAATGTAGAGAAAGAAATAAGATTCAAATTTTGAAACTTCACACATGCTGACAAAATATTCTGCTAAAGAAATGAAAGACAATTTTTTTCAGTTATAAAAATGAAAGTAAAGTTCTCAAACCAATTGAATCCATACTAGAAAAGAAGTGTTCACTCTTTAAAATTGTAATTATTTGGAATATAACTTGTGAGATAATACTCTTCATTTCCAGAAAAAGTCGAAGTCTAAATTCAGTTCATAAGATGTCTTCTTGAACATTTCAGCTTTGTAGTTTGAGAACGTTTGTCTCTGGAAATGAACCTTTTGAAATTCAAACGTGACCAGATTCCGATAAAGGTTAATAAATTAGCACGTTGTATATAAGTGACTTGAGTAAGCAGATTGACATCCACTGTATGGAATAAACTTTGAAAATTGTATTCTGAATTTCCTTCCGGAACAGAACCTCAAACAGGAAGAGCTTTTGAAAATCTTAGTAAAAAAATCTTCATCAATATGTTTTTAGTTTTGAGCAATTTTTTCAACTACAAGAAATCACACAGAAGCTGTTATTAGTAAATTATTATACATCATTTTTCATTCACATATTCATATTTAAGCCATTTCAGAAGGTGTGTTATGATAGTTTTAACAAGCAACCAACTGTTGGCAGCATAGACAGAGACAGCCTGTGCTATAGCAACGATGGCAAATGCATTTTCTTCATTGTGGCAAACCAAAATGATATTTTTTGTTTTCGACTTCAACCAAACTCTCAAAAGTAGATGAACGTCTAGTGAGCCGATGTCACACCTTGGCTTCATATTGTCACCCATAGATGGCAGTTTTATTCAAGACCATCCATGTTCAAACATTCCTGATCCAGTCCTGATCAGTTTAAAAATACAATTCATACATCCATCTTCGAGATCGTGGTTATATTTCAAATCAAAAGCATGGAATGTAAGCTTCTATAATGATTCGTGATTCAAATAGCAGACAACTTGAAGTACCTCATATAAAAATGATTATCAAATTTTATTATTTTACTATCATCTGCTGTTTCAAAGAGTTTTAACTTGTAATTTTAGAACCTATTGCATTTTCTCCACGTTTCCTGAGAGATTGGATCCATAAGTATTGTATTTTGATGTGACGTTACTGTTCTTCTATAGTAGTAAGATCAGGTAGGTGAGTAGATAATTGCATGCTCAATTCTTTTAAACCAAATGGACTCAGAAATTACTTCGGGAAAAAAGTAAGTAAACTATAGTATTATGGTCAAACTGCTAAAATGTGTTTTGTGTATTTATGTGTTTATGTCTCGGGAGGTCGCCATTTAATGTCAATGGAAAATACATGAATATTGTTAAATCATACAATTCTCATCTGGGCTAGCAGTTATGCTTAGAACTGAGAGTTTCACGAAATTTGTCAATATGAGAACAGTGAAGTCCTAAAATTCTATCCATTTCAAACATTTCGATGTTGAACTTTAGGATATCCCTGTAGAGTGTATCTCACATGTAAACGCAGTACACCGAATTTCATCCCTAGATTTTTGTCAATAACTGAAAATAGTGTATTCAAAACTCTTTTTGTACAGAATTTAGGAAATCAACATTATTTTCAACTACTTTCAGCCATTGACAGAACTCTGAAACAAAGCACATGTACAGTTAAGGTCTCTGAATGAATTTTTACGGTTCATGTCACAATAAAATCTGTTTGAAAAACGATGGATATCTTTTGATAAATTATGGAACTTTGTGCAAAATCAGTTGAATTGTACAATTATTTTCGTGCCAATGTATATAATCCAATGTTTTTTCATAATCATTTCGAATACTTGTAAATGTTTGCACATCTGTAAACTGATTTTTTTATTGTTTTTAAGTCTGTTGCAATAATCCTAACAGGAAAACTGAAAGTTATCCGATCAACACCTATTGTTGATTATTGTAGCAGCTTGGTTAGCTTTTAATAATAATTTCCTGGAACTGAATGATAAAAATCCAGTCTCTCACATCACGGTTTCTCTTCGAATTTTTTTAAAATCCATTTTTTTGTGTCACCTATTGTAATATGATTAAATATAGGTACCATTTTTTTAGTAAACATTTCAGTTTGAATTGAAAATTAAATTGAAGAAGTCGATAATATTCAATTTAGAAAAAAATATAGTCCAATAACTTTGCCAAGAATTAAGCTACAGTTATTTACAAATAACTGACGATACTTCTCAGTATATGTACCTCTCAGAATACACTGATGCTTGAAAATTAGCATGTGTTTGCAACAAAAAAATATTGATGATACATTGACGTGGAAACCAAGAACGTCAAATGTTGTTCTGTAAACTGATTTGTAATTTTTTTAAGTATATTTCACAACCTGAGAATAGCAGCTATGCGACAAATACAAACTATGATTATTTGTAATTTATATTTCAATGTATTTTCGATAAAGAGAACACCCCATTAGTATGTAACTCATTCTAGGAAAGTAATCTAAAAATTGTCGTCGACCTTTAACATTTTTCCGAAAAATATTTCCATTTTTCATTGGTTTCATACATAATGTTTAATAATAAAATACATAGAATTTTTTGACCAAATGACAGATCGGCCAAAATCATTACACCCAGTCAAGGGAACCATCGACAGATAGGTGTCAGAGTACTTGCTTTCCATCAGAGTCAAGAAGGCATGTGTGAGATGACTTGAAAAGTCATCTAAGAACCCCGACTGATGAAGGTCAACTTCTGCTGTTTGTAACTTTTACCAGCAGTGGATTCGCATTCCCTAACATTTGGTAACCAAAGCCCTATCTATAGACAAAGTCAGCAAGCGGTCTGTAGGTTGTCCCTCCAGGTTAGAGGGACAAAAATGTGACAGTTAACTGACGAGAAACAACATTCTTATCTGATCCGATCTGTGAAAAGACTCCTATTTAGAGACTCATTGCACGTAACAAAAACTCAGGCAGTGGTTTTCTCCAAAAAGGTAAATGACTCCGAACCGGATATATTAATTTCACTTTCTGCTTCGACAATTTAATTGGGGGTTGAAATGGACATCAATATGTCTCGGCACAATCATGTCCTTGGAATTGCAAAGGCTACTTCTCGAAAGCTTGGAACACTGTATGGAGCTCTGCCCCTGAACATACCCCTAAGCTGCATCCAGAAAAGAGCTTTCCACCTGATTGGAGACACGAGCTACCGCGATAGTCTAGAACTTCAAAAAAAAAAGATTATGAATTTGTCTCTCTCTTGTATAGATACTTTAACGGAGAGTGTTCAAAATGGATTTAATCTCCAGCGATTCAAATCCAATGTTAAACGCTACTTTCGTACAGGCACCGCTTTTAGAGCGCCTTAAAGACTATGTATCTGGTATCCGTAGGGTAGGGAGGGTGAGTGTAAACTCACAGCACTTAGGCCATTTGTGACCCATTGTACTTCCTCCCGAGGAGTTGTCCTCCTAGGTCATCGCCCATCTTGTCATTTCCAGAAAGGTGAACAGGTCGCTAGGAGATATCTCCTTAATATTGGCAAGTGTAGGCCAAGACTCGCCGAACACACACTCTCTTTGGCAACCCTGAGGTGTCTCACGGCGGCCTTCGTGAAAGTTTTGAAAGGTGCAGGGTGCAGCGACATTACTGTCGTTACGCGGCTTTTTTAACCTTCTTGGGGTTCCCTCTGTGGACGTGCACAAGTGAGAAATCTTTCCTGCAGGACTGCTGGTTCCTTGCTTTTATTCAAGGCGGAGCTCTGGGCACCCGCCGCAGGAAGTGCCCTTGCTGTTGGAGGTGATCTGCTATATTCAACCTTATTCCAAGCAGCAGATGGGGGTGGACATTTCTGTTTATCCCTGGCCGCCGCCTTAGATTGAGGGGAGCACTTCTGTCCAGCCTTGGGATTGGTTTTTGTTTCTGTTGTTTCATTCATGTGTGTTCTCACGGGAAAAGTTGATCATCTTTGGCAGAGCCAACCAGAGTTAGGCTGATTATAATGAGGTTTCTCTCAGTCTCCTAAGGAGATGGTTCGTGACCGCATGTCACCCTGCGGCCATTCAGCTGCCGGCACGATTCCTTACACCTTAGCTTGGGAAGGCTGGCATGTTTTGCAAAGGCTTTTGGGGGGTTTTGGTTCCCTCTACCTTACTTATTTTTGCTACTGACCAGGAGTCCGGCGACCCCGTGCGTAAGGCCACATTGGCTTCCCGAACAGGGCCTCCAGTCCCCTGGCTTTTCCCCTATCCGCCACCTGGGGACGCGCCCGATAGGTAGCCTAACCCGCGGGGCCTTAAGGATTTTTCTGTAGTGCTTTTGTTTTGTCCTTGAAAAAAAGGAGAAATTATTTCTACGTAGGAGATTGACTACTGATATATCAGTCTGTTGGTAGTTACACAACTCATTGAGAAGTTTAAAAAATCTCATTTTTCTTCCGGAAGGTAAATTTTTAGGTAAAATAAACTAGTTGGCAAACTTTGTTTTCTTTATATACGTTAATTGAATTTGTATTGAAGGGGTTATATTTTTTATATATTATTATTATATTATATTTATTATATATTTTAGTTAATTTAATCTTCTTCAAAATCAACATTCCACTTGAAATGTACAAAGTTGAGTTTAGTTTTATTCAACATTCAAAAAAAATAAGTTCCTGATTTTGACCTAATATTGAGTAATCCTTCATTTACCTCGATTCGAAAATCGCTATCCACAAGAACCTTAACAAGATTGTTTCATCCAGAGACCTTAGAACCGTACGTTTCTATTTCATCACCTCATTCACCAGCACACGAAATACACTTTTATTTCACTCTAACAATCACTCACTATTTTCTTTCCGAATTCTCTCCCGCATGGATTTAGCTCACGAACACCTAGCAGAACTGATGCCTATTTTCGACGAAATTAGAGCGAGAGGGGATTGCGGCAACGCTTACCCGTTGCACGTTGGTTCTACGGCGGGCCCCACACTACACATGGCCCACGTTAATCCTAACACCTGCTATTGGGTAATTCACCGTTTTTCTTTTAGACGTTTTACACCCCGGGTGTGGTACTTATTAGCGTAAGATTCTCTGTGTGATAATGTATGTGATTTGTTGGTGGATAGAAGTTAGAGTATTTTGAAGAATATGGGCGGGTTTCGTTGTTCTTGGAATTAAATAGGGTCCTGCAAGGGGTTACCTTCAAAAATTGGCAAATGTGCACTTTCACGAAATATTTTCACACTTGGAACCCACAATAAGAGAGTGAACCAAGGTTTATTTTAGTACTGTACATACTTGTGCTCATAAACACTGTTAGGACTTATTCATACATGAAACACTAGTTTGAAATTTTTCAGGAGATTCAATTTAATGTCTCTCGTACATACATGAGAGATGTTTCGGTTATTTTTTCCATTATAATGTGGAGAGGAGAGGTTAGGTTAGATTCGAAATGAGTAAATCTATTCAACCTTCCACAAGGGTTTATTGTGGTATTGTGTTTGTTTGGCAAGACCATGATAACGTTACAGCGCTCATTTTTGTACAGGAGTTAGTAGCTGTATTATATTCCAGGCTAGTGTTGTCAGGAATACAAACAGTGGCATAGACAATTTGTTAAGTGTTTTTATTGAGCATAGTTTTTTGGCAATTCAATACCAACAATTCAGCTAAGTGCTTCCAGAGGTGCTTGGCTATCTGAGAATACTTCTGTTGGTTCAAATGTGAGATTGGTTTCTCCAGTTCTCCACAAATACTGTATAAATCTGCACCAGAACCTGGAGACGTTTTTGATCCATTTGTGAACAAACTCGCACACGTGTCTCAGGTGTGGGAGTCGTTGGACCTGAAGAAATGGGAGAGATCTTACTTTTTGAACCATCTGTTCTATTTTGTAGCAGCAGCTAGTCAATAAAAAGAGCTAGTTATATTTCTGTTTATTTTGTGCTATAGTTTGTGAGGACTTCGGATATGATTTGCACTTTGTATATGATTTGGCCTTTATAAAATAGATACTTGTAAGATATTACAGATAATCTAGACTGCACTTTGCCATATCAATTAGTTAAATTATGCCATATCAAGCTGTTGAACTATTCTAGTAGAAAAGCCTTTTAAAATGATGAAAACAAGTAAAAAGTAATGAGAAGTAGTATCTGTGAACACTTCGTCAATACTCAATATGACAAATATATTTATAAAGAAAATTCATTATGAATTGATCACTAATAGTAACAGGAAAAGGTGTAACATCAGTATGGATTGGAACTGAAGAAAACCGTTTCTTGTATGGTCTGATGACTTTTGGGTTTGTTGGTTTGGGATTGAGAGTCTCATGAAGATGCATCATACCCATTGGGCATATTATCCTCAGTTCATTTCGGAACTCCAAAATAACAGAATGATATCGTAATTTGAAACATTTTGGTAGCATCAACTTTCCAAGTAAATACTGCAGAGAAACTTCAGTACGGCGGTTAGCTCTTGGTCCACATCCAGTAGGGATATCAGTTTTCTACATCAAATTACCTACAATTTTCATGTATGATCTTCTGAGATGGACCATTATATACTTGTATACCCTGATGTTTATACCGATAGCTCGCATCTCCTCAAGTACTAAGGACATGCACAGTTTGAGTTTCATATCAATATGACATTTCACCTCTGGTGTTCTGAGTTTTTCTGAGAGTATAGAATGAAGGCAGTAATGAAATTCTTCTGGGAACATGTTTTCTTTGTTCTCTTGTTATGGTGAGGAGAGTCCTTCAGAATGTTAACAGTTTTTCAGTCATAATATGATTGATTGACATTCCCTGCACATCGAGTTTGCAAACCAGATTATCGTAAAAGGAATCATTAACGTTTTATATTTGAATTTGTATATTTGTCAAATAGTTTTGTTGTTGCACGGTAATATAATATATAATACTGTACACTGTAATTGCACCACTGAATATTGTTCAAAATACTGTAAATTCTACATAGCATGTGCACGTGTGTCCCCTTCTCACACTTTATTTCAATTGACTTTCAATTGACATAATCATTTGAACCAATTTTTTTTATCCCTGTGTGAATGTTTTGGTACATTTGAATCTCTGTCAGTTGATACAAAATGTCCCAATATGAACTGTCGCAGTGCTCGAATCAGAAAATCGTTCTTAAATAATGACATTTTAACGAGCATATGATTCATTTGAACTCATACTGGGACGTTCTGTATGCGGGACCGATACTGACTGATGGTATATTGTTCAGTTGCTGTTATTGGCCCAGAGAAGGACCACCATAAGCTCTTGTATTTGTCACAAGTACCCATGGTAGGTATAGATAAGGTTAGTAGATGATAATATTATTTGAAAAATCAAAATTGTATAAAATTTTGTATCGCTGAATTAACCGTACAAGTATCTGAGAAATGAAATAGTAATGAGATTACTTTATAGAGAGAAAAATTCTTTACAAATATTCAGTTATTAATCTATCAGCTATCTTAATAGTTTCCGATGATGTCCATTGATATCCGAATCAGGAACAAATATTTTCAGGTTATAACTCTCACCTTACTTTTTCACAATTCAATTCAGTTTTGCCTATTTTACTTTTCACACTTCTCATACCATTCATCAGATTCTTGGTAAATCGATAATTCAATACAATTCGGTCCCTTTAGAATCATTCGAGGTTGTATGCCAATTTATTTTTGTGTTTATTTTCATGAAGTTTCTATTGTGATAAATTCAAGTTTTTCATGCCATGTTTGATTTTTTTTTAATTCAACCTCGAATAGATTCGATAAAATCTGACAGTGAAATGAAACTTACGTTATACATTTCGATTGAAGATAATTTTGACGAGTCCAGATCAGGTAAGCACAGTACTGGTAAGTTAAAAATAAGTCAGGAGATTTATGTGGCTTAAGATAACTTGTGGCTTGATAACTATATTTGAAATGATCGTCTCAATAATTCAACATAAAAATATGTTCGTTTCAACGCATTAGAGGCACATTAGTTATAAAAACCACTTAAAAAAGTTCACTCGTTATTTTTTTATTATTAATCAACTATGCACAAAAATCACATTTTCACAGTGAATTGAGATGATTTCATTCCAAATTTAAATTTAGTTTTATGTGTTGACGATTTTTTAATAACCAACAATTTCTTCATAGATTCATTCATTATTTCAGAAATTATTTGAATAAGATATATCTGGTAGTTTCAGTTGTTTAATAAGGACCAAAGAAAAATCATCAACACATGTAAGATAACAAACACAAACGTTTTTTATTTGAAAATGACTGCTTTTGAAAGATTTTCCATTCGTTGCCTCAATAATATCTTCATTTCATAACTTCACACTAGCATTATTTTTGAAAGTGTTGAATATTCAATTTTTCAAAAATATTTATGGCGGTAAAAATCTCAATAGTGTTTGTGTTTTTGATTAGTATTTTATCTGAACTGTCTATTCAAACTAGATTATATTCCTTTGAAAATATAAACTATCGTACATATTGACGAACCGTTTTGGAGAAGAAAACAACGAGGCCTGTGGTGAAACGAATAAAGATAAAAAAACACATTTGCCTGGAGTTTTCAAGTACATTAGTTGATTCCATCCAAGCAATCTTGTTGAATTTTTGTGGAACTAGTGGAAGCTGAAGAAAGATAAGACTCTTATCTTTTCGTCGGTAGCCAGGCGCTTTGACGTGGGTGCTTTGGTCATTTACACGAATTGACTGCTGTATTGGTCGATGGTTCAAGGCCTAGTCTGAACGATCGATTTTTACTTGCTATCGTCCAATCCGTCTTAGGAATCACACATTAAAAGGTGAGCCCTGGTTAATCCTTAGCTCGCACAAGTTTCGACTTCTGAGGGTTGTTGTTCGTAGGGGTGCGACAGCTGGTTAACGAAAAAACAGAGATTTTTTCCACAGTTTGTTCCAAGCACTAAAGCACATTCATTAGTTGGTATGTCCTAACTTGATATATCCTGAAATTCGAATTTTTCAATTTTGAGGGAAGCAGTTGATCAATAAGTAAAATAATTTTCATCATATTCAAAATGACACCTCAAATTTTATTACAGAGCTTATCAACTACCGATCGACGAAATTATTGAAATATATTAATAATGCTGTTTCTGGTGAAACAATGCAAAAATCATTGTTCGATATCAATTATTATTTTTTCTCTTATAAATTTCAAAAGTTATCATCGACAACTATCTCATTTCAGAAAATCGTTCAAAAACAGTCTCGTAATTTCCACCACCTACAAACAAAATCTCATATCAGTGATTCTTGAACATTATCATTCTACAGGTTCGAGAGAGGTCCCAGCGATCCATGCCGATGGGAAGTCAACCCCGCACCTCGAAATCCTCCCTTTCAGTCGGTACGCCCGATTCCCTCTCTGATAATGAGAGTTCTACATTCCGCACCCCCAGGAAACCGTCCTATAGGTCTACGCTGACTCCGGGAGGATCCAGGAATAACTCAAGACCTGCTTCGAGAACAGGCAGCAGACCTGGAAGCAAACCGCCATCTAGGCACGGATCGAATCTTTCTTTAGATAGTACAGGTGAGGTACCTTTGTTTGTTCACGAGCTGCAAATTTTTGATCAATTTCTCCTGGAGGTTACCCTGAACTTTTCTAAAGTTGTGATAATGAATAATGGTAACAGGAAAAAATTGAGGTTTATCAACTTTTTTGTCAACAATTTTTGAAAAGCTATATCATTGAGAATAAATGTTTATCCAGAAACATTTGTCTTGATTATTGGATATAAATTGAATACAAAATCTTTGTTATCAGTATAGTATGGAAAATCTCTTTTGATGGAAAGTCAACATTGATGTATAATTTCGAATATATTTTATTTTATTTCGTTGTAAATATTCCCATTGATTAATGAATGGAAATGATAACTTGCCAGTTCGGTCAAAACCGAACAAATTAATTTTTAATTTTAAGAGGATTTTAGTTTAGATAAATAGAAGTGTTGAGCAGTTAGTTAATTGAATCCAACCTAGCCTAACAACTGAAACTTACAGCATTTTATTGATTTTATTCAGATGACTCCACACCCTCAAGAATACCAAGGAGAACCCCTGTCTCAGGTCGTAGTGCTACAACGCTATCCGCCACAACGAGAAAAAATATTAACGGATCTACTTCAAGGCCACGAACCCCTACTGGCCTAATATCACCCGCTAGTCCTGCCACAAGGTAATTATGATGATTATATCAGCTTTGCTATTAGTTGAATAATCAAAAGTAGATATTGAAAGAATTGGTATATTTAATCATTTACATTCGGAATTTTAACGACTTTGGTGTTTGAAAAATTAATGACATGATAATAACAGTGTATATTTTCTATATCATGATATATTCTCAAAATGTTCATAGAAGCACTTGGTGGATCGTTTCAAAATAAACTTTTTACGAAGATGTGAAGATCATGCTTATAAGTTACTTTCAGTTACAAACTAAAAGAAAAAGCCCTCTCCAACTCGACAACTACTTCATATAAATAATAAATGAGAGAGAGGACTTTCGAAATAACTACTTTTATGTGAACATCAAATTATACAAAATGACGGACATCGATGTTTCGGATAACATTACAAGATGAAGCCCAGCCATAGGAATCTTGTTCAAATTGTTCAGATTATTTTCTTGAAGATGTGAAATATTTGTAGGGTAACGATTATTATTATATTCATAGGTTTGAACTCTGTTGAGGAAAAAAGAGAAACGAATCAAACACCAGAGTCGCTCATTTTCAAATCGACGAAGAAAGTAGTTTTGAAGCATTTGCATTTAATTTGTATCGACATTTGAAGCTAATGTGATAAAAACCACTGAAACGTTGAGGCATTTCGAATGTTTCAGTCGTTTCTGCTTTTCTATATATTTGTAACGTGTCATCATTTCTGGTGTTAGAAATAACAAACATATCATGAAGCTGTCGCCATTTTGTGGATGAGCACGTAACGTCTATACAAGATGGAGACTGCTAATAGATCTAAATGTTTACTAATTTTGGGCATGTCTTATAACATTGGTAGATCATCAGGAATATCCAGAGCATCAAGCATTCCCACATTAACAGGAATTTCGTCCGTACCAAGGTAATCATATAACAAATAATTGTTTTTGGCTTACTCAAAACATTATCAGCTGCCCCTGTACCCATGCCTGCCGTAAATATGCAAAAGTAACAAATCTTTGAATTTTCTCCCCTCTCAGAAATATCTTGGCATCTTTATTTTGACACCTAGTACAGTCTCATCCCCCAAAGTATGCACCATATGGGAAACTTCTTTATTAAGGGTTTTTCGACAAAATGTTATTCCTGATAAAAGTTTGTGCATCCCCTTAAACTGAACATGCACTAACAAAATACAGTAAAACACACGTGATATACGAGGAGCCTTCAAAAATTTGATTTTCAGTCAGGAGTGAAGTACTCTTATTTTGAAAAATATCATAAAATGGTATTTAAAAAATTTATTCAACGTTAAAAAATATATTTAGATTTGAAGTCATAGCCATCTAAGTTAAGTTTTATTTTTTTACACATTTTTTAAATGGGCACTACGAAAAAAAATGCTAAAACGATGAATAGACAACATCCTGTATAAGATGGTTTATATTAAGAGCCTGAAATTTTACGAATTACACAACTATGGTGTTAACCATATATAATGTATAATTTTAAGTAATTTTCGGTGTTAACAAAAAATAAAAAACTTTGCACCAAAAACTTTGAAAATTATTTACTCTTAAAAAAAATTGACCGTGGTTAACACCATAGTTGTGTTATTTGTAATATTGCTGGCTTTTAAGATACAACGTCTTATACAGGATGCTGTCTATTTATCGTTTTAGCAAATTGTCCTTTTCGTAGGCCCCATTTAAAAAAAAGGTTAAAAAAAATTAAACTTCACTTAGATGGCCATGACTTCAAATCTAGATCTAATCTTTTGAATAACATTTCCCGAGATTTTTCAAAATATGAGTACTTTATTCTTGTCCATTATGTGTGTTTCACTGTGTTTTATTAGTGCATGTTTAGTTTTAGGGGATGCACACACTTTCAAGAAGAATAACTTTTTGTCGAAAACCCTCCATAAAGAAATTTCCCATATGGTGCATACTTCGGGGATGACACTATATAAAACTTTATAGCTTCGAAAAATAGGCATTCACTTCGTTTGAAATTTTCGGTTGAAAGAGTTGTAATGTTTTTTTGATTGAGTTCATCAAGTCGATACTACTATCAATCAATTTAATTGTATTAATTGCAACACATTTTGATTCCTTTTCAACTACATAAGTATATTTTCTAATTTAAAATGAAAAAGATGAGTAGCAAATTTTGAATTGAAAAGTTATTTGAATTGGGATTCATTTGAATTTTATTATAATATGCGAAGTCGAATCCTATTTAAAAGTTATTGGTATATAGGTTTTGCATTGTAGAGCAGTAGTGTCGGTAAAAGGTTAAATCAATGAAAACTAAGCATGGGGACTTTTGGTTCGGATTTTTTAAATCTCGCTCCATTTCACAGTTCGTTAAAAACTCCTAGGCGAAAGTCTACAGGTCCCCCGTCACGCTATTCTTTCAGACTGAAAAATAAAGACGAACACGACGAAAACGGATGTTGTCCAAAAAATTAGCGTTGTAAGATATTCTTCATCTCTTTAAGTATGGTGATCGGTTGACTAAACCTCTAAACCACAGTTAACTGGATTTTTTTACTTTTTTAAACTACGCTAGTTATATTTTTGGTATCATAGTTTCCTAATCCCCTTCTCATAACACTTGAATGGAGCTGCATTTTCCGTATTGTAATATAACACTGTAGAAAACTGTATTTTCATTGAAATATACTGCTATGTTTTGCATTTTCTCATTTAAAAAATGTCTCCTGGTACATAAACTTCTCGTTTAACGAATCATTACGTTGTATCTGAAGGCACGAACTTCTGAAATCATCAGAAACGGATACAAATTCAGACAAAGTCAAATTCATATGTACGTTGGTCCTACATTGAAATTTATTTCAAAAATCATATCTGTGTAAGATACTGTTTTCACTAGAAATGAATGTTTTTTTTATTTTCAGACGAAATAAGTATTCATCAGTAGTAGTCTATTTGTTTATATCATCACACCAAAAAATAAATAATGTTGAAGTCATTGCCGATTGAAACCCATATGCAGAAAGGAAAAAGATATAATGAAATTGCCATTTATTAAAAGAAATAACCGTTTATAAAAAAAAACTAATAAAATTTGACTTTTCTAGCCTTTCTATCAGCGAACTCTTATTATTTTATCAAAATCAAGGTTTTCAGCAATTTCATTCTTGATTGACAAAGTTGCCAAGTTCGTCAATCGGATTGAGATATTATCGATCACAGATAGGTTTTTATCAGCTTAAGCTTAGAAAGATTCCTCTCCCCACTAGCAACCGTTACAGGTATAGTTAATAATATGCGCATTGCTTTCCATACATTTGAATACAGTTCTTGTAAGTTGCAATCTTTGATAAAATTTGAAACAAAAACAGGGGTAGCCACATTTTGATCAGGCAAAAAAGGTTTCAGACTTATGAATTCATCACACCGATTCCTTCACCGTTAAAATAGCACTTCTGAACCCTGTATGTCTATATTCTTCCAAGAAAGTGCAGCAATTTTCAACAGTTTTGTGCATTTATCGAGATATTAATTTGAAAAAGTATGTCATACCAAACGTTCAATGATACTATAAAGCTAAAATCTTTTAGCTGTTCGGCTAGCCTCATGAGAGACTTGAACATCAGTTTTCTAAGTTTCAATAGCAAATGTTCCATTCTAGTGTTGCCAGCATAACGAATTTTTCGCTAAATTTAGGGAATTTACGAGTTAGTAGGCCTCGCTCAATGAGCGAGAGGAAATAAGAGTGCCTGCGGCGCCCCTTTATAGCCGGCGCCCAACCGCGCCGCTACTGGTTGAAATCACCGAAATATATAACAATAATTTTCATTTGAAGAAACAGACTATCAATGCAAAACGAAAAATTCCCAATATATCATCAGTCAGTTTCTGCGTACCGTTATATTGTCGGGGGATGAAATTTCGTGTTGTAGATTTGTATAAAGGAAGGATTTTCAATAATAACAATAGTAACAATATGATTTTAATTCCTTGAGACAGTACAGGCTGTATGGAAAAAGTCAAAGAAAGAGTTTCATACAAAGTGCATATACAATCAACAAACGAATAGCAAACACCGCATAAAAACATACAAACGGTTATATATAACAGATAATCAAAAGCAAATAAGTTCATAAATAGATGAGAAAAAAAATCCCTCAGAAGTGATGTTCTAGAAACTGGTCTATGGAGAAAAAGCAATTTTGCACTAGAAAATCTTTCAGATTTCGTTTGAAACTGAAAATTGAGCTACTATTTTTATGTTTTCTGGGATCTAATTAAACATTTATGGAGCCCTGAAGTTTGGGGCATTTTGAG
>WOGP01002358.1:0-16910 GCA_015342065.1 Leptinotarsa undecemlineata
TTCTTGAGGGCTAATATCTGCACATACCTGTCGAATTCTTGCACAAAGTTCATTTCTATCTCTTGAGCGGTTTTTGTAAACCTTTTGTGTGAGAAGTTCCCAGAGAAAAAAGTCCAAAACTGTGAGGTCTGGAGATCTGGGTGGCCACTCTATAAACGGACTACCACGGCCTATCCATCGGTCTGGAAAATGTTCGTTAAGCCATTGCCTCACAGCTCTGGCATAATGTACTGAACACCCATTTAACTGGACAATTATTTATTAATTAACAATTAAAATTATAAATAACAAATAACCATACATCAAACAGTTCGATTGTTATCTATGACCATAGAGCTATCGACGAGAGATCAATGGCAGAAAGGTAGATAATATAATGTTCAATCAATATAATGTATCAAATATAAAAATGAGTAAACGATTGTTGGGCATGAGAAATTTCCATACAAATATGAGTGTTCAAAACTCAGAAAATGTGTGCTACAAACATTTTCCCAGAATAATGCAATTGAAGAACAAAAAAAACCAAAGGGAAATAAAAAAAGTTCTATAACAATTTTGCTTGCTACACGACCATTTATGTCCAACCATAGTGGCCAATGGAGAGTGTTAATTTTTGGTTGAGACGGGACATTTTCTCTGGTATTTTCGACTATGTTTTTTTCATTACCAATGGCAAAAATCAACACAATGGCATAGAAGTAAGTGGCGACGAATATGGTGACAGCGGAGACCATTCAATGCTGCCTGTTTTCCCAAGTGCGGTGAAAAGTGTTAATCTAAACTGAATCAACAGTATAATAGACTGCATTTGATTTCTCAACAAAATAGTACTTCGATCTATCATTCTTTGATTGTCCGTCGATTTTTAGACCGACATTTACCAAAGAGCTGGATTGGAGAAAGAAGCAGTGTCGAATGGTTTTAAGGTCAATAGATTTATTGTTGCTTGATTTATTTTAGTGGGTATATCTAGAGAGTAAAATCTTAAGAACACTCCCAACGTCTTCACATGAGTAGCGTTGAATGATTCTGGTAATATGTATTTGCGGGAACGTTCAGAACAGAATATGTATCATTGTATGTATGCAGGCAGTCATCATTTTGAGTATTGAACTGAGCATTGAATTTTTCATATTCAACTTTACACAAAACTATTAGGCAGAATTTCAAAATTCAAATACTTCTCTGAATAACGTTTCCTCTCTCTGGACCATCATGCCATATATGAATTTTGAGACGATATTTATCCTCCTTTGACTGAAGGTGAAAACGTCTTCCCTTTAATAAAAAACGATGCTTCTCTGTGCTTTCCTAAAATGCTGACATAGTTCTTGATTATGGCTCTCTCGCGTACGTTTGTCTACCCTGTGTACCTACTTAATTATTTTACAAGTTTGAATTGTTGATCCCGTATATTTTTCATCAGATTTCAGTATAAAGTAATATTTTTCGAAACAGGTACTGAATCTGAAGAATATTTTTCATATTCACGTCTCAGTTAACATTTTTTTCAACAGAGATCAAATGACGATTCTAAATGTTTTCACCTGAATAGGCAGATATCCTCACTTCAAAGCACTATTGCTTTGATTATCACCAGATATCACCATATGGCCCCGGTATTCGATGGCCGGATCCGTACCTGTTAATCGAACCCCCAAGGTAATCGAACAGCACTACCACCAATCTTACTTCTTAGCTCACTTACTTGGGGTGCTTCGGTAAGACAGGTGTCCCTCCGCACCTGTCCGCATACTCTCCTCACATGGCTCTCCGACTGAATGGCCGTTACACCCCATCAACGGACGTCGGGCCAGATTAAGAACCACGATTCTTAATGGATTGGCAGACGACGTCCTTGGGTAGTAACGGAAATTCGGAAGAATAGACGATATCGAATAAGGATTTCATTTGGAGCACATTAATTTCTTTTGAATTGGGTACTCTTGTTCATGTGTCGTTAGTGTCATTTTGTCATGATAACTGTTCACATCGTTACTTTCACTTAATATTAAGAATGTCAAATGGAAAATGAAGACTATAAGAGCAAGAAGAAAGCTTCGATTCGATCTGGATCGAAATCTGACCGAGAGCATTCATTGTTTTCTTCACGCAATCTCGTATTGCGAAAGTCTCACCGAGATATTCAAGAATGAGGAGGTGATATCAAAAATGGATATGACAAACATCCACTACAAATGACTCCTCACACTGATAACATATAAATAGAGTAGTCAACTCAAAAACTGCATGTGCTCCGTATGAAATCCTCATCCAATATCGTCTATTTGACGATATTTCAAATATTGAAATATCCAACTACAAATTGAATGTCAAATATACACAATAACAGCTTTTCCCGAAGTAATTTCCTCTTTAATACTGGGTGCGAAAAAAAATTTATTTCTCTCCCAAAAGTAACACGTCATATTTGTGGTTGGACTCATACCCTTGTGTCAAAAGATAGTTGACAAATGTGGAATTGGTCTTCGCATACGAAGTTTTGGACAAGAACCGCAAGTCAGACTATACACTCTTGATCTATCTGATACTGAAGTTTCGTCTTTATTGTTTTCAATAAATCTGCTTGATAGGGATGTGTCGAAAAATTATGTATGAGGAATTAAACTTTGGGTAGGTGTGGAATCATGATTACTGCCCTGCGTTCATCATTTTCATTCATAACAAGCTCTATTGACTAAAGAGTTTCCCTTAACTCTTTCTGGCACAGAGTTGCAAGGCCAACATTACGTACGATCCGGATTAAGCAAATCTAGAGTTTTGCCATCGTGTTCTTGTTTGTCTAAATCGTACTACTCGTGTATTAGTGGAACTGCACAAAAATCGGTAAAGGTTTACAATTATTCTATACATTATTGTTTTACGTTATATAGCTTTAAGGAATATTCTCAATCATAATGTTTCTGGAATATTTATCATAAACAGAAAGCAATTATTCACATTTTCATTACACAGTCTGTCCGAATAAATTCGATATTTCCAAAACCAAAAGTCGTTTTACAAAAACCTGAAACACGCCGATTTTCCTTTTTAATATTCTTCATTTTGCAACAAAATTTCATTATGCAGGATGATCCATATTAATGTGATGACTTCATCGGTAATTTTTTTAAATGCAATACCGTGTATTTGGTGTAAATGTTCTACTTGCTTTTGAAGAAGATGTACCAACTTCTACTTGTAAGGTAAGTCGTGATTTTGATGTCAGTAAAACAACTGTACACAAAGTATTCTATCAGTTCGAACTTCTATTGTCTAATATCTTATAAATTGATTTGATAACCCTGTTATCCCAGTTATCACCCGAAGACGATTGTCTATACTAACAATCGAAACGTTGTAACATAACTTGGTTTGAAATTTTTTAATTTTAATTTTTAATTTTTTTATTTTTTGTTAAACAATATTTTTAATTTTTTCACCTTTCAAATCAATTTCAAATCAATTTATATTATATTAGACAATAGAAGTCCGAACTGATGAAGTACACCACGAAACATTGTCAACCACCTTCAAACCAACTGTACACAAAGTATTAAAATGGCATCCCTTTAAAATCGAAGTTCTACAGGATGATCCAGATAGAAAAATAGAATTTTATGAAGTCATGATGGATAACTGTCATCGAGACCATCTTTCGTAAAACATATAATTTTTTCTGATGAAGCCACTTTTACATTAAACGGTGGGGTCAACCGTCAGCATTGTAGGTACTGGGTCAAAGAAAACCCGTAATGGAAGCGTGAGCATCATGCACAATACCTGCAAAAGGTAAATATATGGGCTGACATTGTAAGAAACGGGATCATCGGACCCTACTTTTTCGACGGTACTTTAGATGGGCCCACATACCTTCAGTTTAAGGGGATAAATTTTGTACCTACTTTAATTAATTTATTTCCCAGTAGAATTAATCCTGGAAGTTTTAATGAAACTATATGGTTTCAACTGGATGGTGCGCCTCCACATTATGCTGCAGATGTTCGAAGGTATCTCGACCAAATGTTTACGAACCGATGGATTGGTAGAGGTGAATATATTGAATGGCCAGCGAGGTCACCAGACTCAAATCCGTTGGATTACTTTATGTAGGGCCATATGAAAAATGTTTATTATAAATCGAAACCAGCAAATACTCAAGAATTAAAAAAGAGAATTCGAACAAAAATGAACAATATTTCTCAAGAAACTATAAACAAGGTTCATCAAGAATTTATTCAACGTTTAGGTTACTGTCAAATACAGCAAGCACTACAGTTCGAACATTAAAAATAAAGTCATGTATTTATTACTGGTTTACTTTCCCATTGTTAAATTAATCATAAAAAAAAAATAAAATGATTAATTAATTTCTACTTTCATTAGATATCATTAAAATTCATTTTTAAGCGAACATCTTTCAAATTCTGTCCGTTATACCCCAAGTATCATACCTTTTCGGAATCAGCTCGTTACGGATTATCTAAAACTGACACCAAATACAGGGTATTATATTTGAAAAAATTACCGATGACGTCATCACATTAATATGGATCACCCTGTATAATGAAATTTTATTGTGAAATGTAGAATATTAAAATTAAAAATCGTCGTGTTTCAGGTTTTTGTGAAACGACCTTTGACTGGTTTTGGAAATATCGAATTTATTCCATACTTTGCGGACACACTGTATGTATCCATGTAGTGATTTATTGCTTCTCTTTCTGTATAATCATGAACCAACTATGATAACATTTCTGTCATTAACGCAATATAACAACTATGGGAATTTATCAAACCCCCTCGATACGGAAGGATTAATTCAGGTGTGAAAAGCTTTGATTATTTTTTGAGAAAATGTGATTTTCTTGTGATTCAACTTTTTCATATGAAAGTGTTTTTATAGTTCCGTTCCTCAATAAATAATGTTAATGTGTCGTGGTGTATACTGTTCGATACAGAATTTTTCACTCTATACATTGATGATGTTAATATATTTCCACATTTTGATTTTTTGCTTCTACGCAATTTATTACTACACGATGTCGTTAAGCAATTTTCCACCATTTTTTCTACAAATTGAACAAAGTTCTGCTGAAACTGCTCGAAAAATTAACCAGTAATTTGGCAATGAACGCACGTTGACTTACGAAATTTTGTTCCGGAGATTTTAGTCGCGAAGATGAGCTTCGAAGTGATCGACCTACAGTAATCAGGACGAAGATTTGAGAACCCTGATGAAGACTGATCCATCTCATACGGTGCGTGGGATGGCAGAAAACCGGGGTGTCAGCTTTCAAGCGGTTTTTGAAGGGTTAAATCGTATAAGAAAGGTCAAGAACCTCGAAAAGTAGGTGCCCCTCGATTTGAACTATCTACAGAAATTGTAATATTTCGGGGTCTGTTCTTCTTTGCTTTCGCGCAACCCAAGCGATCCTTTTTTGGATTAGATCGACACGTGTTGTTGGACACCGATGAGCCATTCAGGAAATTCCAAAAGGTGAAAACTCATCATAAAAGACCGTGGATACAGTATAATGATCAGAGGCTCATGTGATTCACTATAACCTCCTAAAAACAGGCCCCAAACCATCACACAGAGTCCTGTAGTGAGGAAATCGGCGAAATGTCCCGACAATTGCATCAGCAGTGTAATCCTGCTTCACGACAACGCCTGTCAGTACGTTTCACAAATTACTGTCCAAAAATTATATGAATTGAGCGTCGAAATTCTGCCTCACCCACCATACTCCCTAGATCTCTCGCCAACCGACTACCATGTTTTCAAATATGGTAGTCAATAGTCTCACCGATAGAACTTTCGCCAATTAGGACCAGATCGAAACGGCTTTCGTCGATTTAATCGAATCTCGAGCACATAATTTTCATCGTAATCAATCGACTTGTATTACTTGCACTGACTCAAATGACGCTTATTTTGGTTTAATTGAATAGGTATTCACTCTGATATTACAGATTGTGTGTAGAATAATTAAATGGGACAACACTTTCGAAACAACTCTATACTTTTTTTCGTTTAATTTGATGTCCGTGTGTAAAAAATTGTTTCAAAAGGGTTCTTTTTCCAGTTTGTATTTAAAAAACTTTTATACATGATCTATCTACACATCTTTGTGAAGAGTATATTTCAAAATCAATTTTCCTTCCTTTCCTCGGAAGTTTTACACTTTTTTATATAGATATAGATTGTGGAAAGCCAAAAAGGTTCTTCAATCTTCATTATGATGATGGTTATTTAGTTTTGTATGGAAGAAACAAATCTTATAGTTTGTAAAATTAATTATTGTGAATCTTCGTGGTTACCTTGCTGTAGGAAATTGGAGTTTTATAGGTTCAAGAAGTGCTTGAGTCAACGTCTTCAGTTAATGTGATTCGGATAGTCTGAATTTTGTGGTATTAAAGGTGATCAGTTATTTCAGAACACGTGAAATTTACGATTTTGAATGATGAAAAGATGAGAATATAAGTGGCACATAAGTTCTGTTATCTCTTCCAATGCCATCGACTTAAAATTAACAAATATCCATAATCAGTGACTTCGTTATAAAACTTCTTCAATGACCCGACCCGTGGCAAGTATGAAATGAAGGTGTCCTTAAAATCGTGCCAGAATATTTGCTTGAGCTTGATGCGTCTTGTGCTACAATTCTTAACAAATTATTCATTTAGTGAACGGCGTTCTTGAGGAATAAAGTTTTCGATACGGTTTTTCAAATAAATAGAATTTATAATACCTTAACTGTGGTAGAAGTCCATTATTTCTGCAGTGCAGTAGATTTGCGAAGCATAAATACTCAAAGTTTCCACAATTTATTATCGCCCTCAGAGTTTAGAAAGGTAAAACCATCAATCAGTACACGTTTCGGACCCATATAGGTTCATCATCCGCTAAAAACATTTTATAATAGAGAAAAGAAAATTGTCACATGTTACCAATGAATAAGTGCTAACAATGACATGTTAATAGTATGTTTTTTTTCAATATTTAGTAAACGACGGAAGTTTATAACATCCTAGCTATAAAAGATTGAAACTTGGAAGGCTTAGAGGCTTTATACCCACTAATTAACATTAAAAATTAAAAAAAAATGAAAACGAATTGTAATGAAAGAGATACGAAATTGATTGAATGAGAAAGAATAATCAACTGTCAAAAGTAGATAAATAAATAAAATGGAAATGACATGAAAACTGACAAGAGATCTGCAAACACAGAACACAACAGAAAAAGAACCACAATATACATATCAACTCGTGTTCTGAGCAAACAGATCCCATACCATCCATACATACCATCTTGTAACAATAATTTGTGAAAGTAATCCTATGAGTGGAATTGTGAGATCAATGTGAGAACAATTGTTCCGATCAGCACTATCATACGAGATATCTATTTCCCAATGAATAAAAGATGTCAAACAACTGGAGCCTGCCACCAAACAACTACAATAAGGATTTATTTGTATGGTATGCTTCGCAAATAATTTATAGTGTTTTGAAAGCAATATAAATCGCCACTTCTGCATAAACACCGTTTCTAAGCATTTTGAAAAATGTTCTGCTTTAATTGTGTAGATACCATTTAGAAATGATCAAACAGAAATTGCAAAGAGACAAGTTCTAATATTTTGAAAAAAATTCAATTGAAATTTCTGGATATGTTCAATCCTTCGACATTTCAATATTTGTTGATATTTCTGTGACTCACTCTGAGATGAAACGAACTGGGCTTATCGTTTCATGTGCTTTTCTTGAAGTATATTCAACCAGCTCCAGTTATACTACGCCTCAACATCTAAATAAAAAACCACGATCGATGCCAGCTCATTCATGAAGCAAGCCAGCAATCAATAATGTTCACATTGCTTTCAGATCAGCGATTGATCAAAGCCTCGAAGTAGTCTCGAGTAAGACATAAGAACAGCGCCTGCATAATGAAACATCGAGTACATTCTGCTTTATTTCCAAATGTCACTAGATCGCTATTTTATGACACTCAGCGACTCATAATCTCCACTCCTGTTCTCAGGAGCTGTCCGGTCGTGGTTTGCCGCGATAAATATACAACCGAGATGTTGAAAATAAAGATGGATATTTAATATTCAGTACGGAGCGTTTCATATTGGTAGTGATGCAGCTGCACATCCTGTGTCGTTCTTCTTGTGCTCTCGATCTTGGATCGGCGATCGACTGGTGATGGCGGTTGGCGGTGCTCCAGTATACTCGCCTTCGGTTATCATTTGATGGGTTGGACGTGGACGAGCTTTTTTTCAGTTCCCAAACAACCAGCGGCGCACTAACTTTCAACACAGAAGTATAACCGACTCGAATACAAACGCTACTATTCTTTGAAAGGGTTTTTTTCGGAGAAGACAACAACCTTCCACAATCTTCAAAATAAACAAAGCTCAGTTAATGGAGAACCTGTTGACGTATAATACAGGGTAAACTGAAAATTTCACTCCGAAAAGTTACTGTGTAATATAAACCACTGAAGAGGTCGATTAGTCGGTAACTTGTCGTATTCATGAATTTTGTCTACAAACTAGATAACTGATTCTCCACACCATAGCAATGGCAAATATGTACGATTCATTTTCACAGAAATATTTGAAGTACACTTGCTACCTCATCATAAGATATGTGCAGATTCTTTGAGTTTTCTCATTTTTTCATGAGGTCCTTGATGACAATTTTTCTTTCACTGCATGTTTTGCATGATCACCAATTGATTTCATGATACGATTTGTTATCTTCTCTTTATACATATATTCACCATGTGCATTTTTCTTTCATATAGGGATCTTCAGGTTTCACATATATAACTTTTTACACAGAAATAATAGACTCTTTCTTTTTTTAGAAGAGATCACAATGAATTGGTAGTTATAAAAATTGTTCACACATTATATCACACAAGTCAATAAAAATATTCTCGGACAGTCAAGCGGTGTTGGAAACTCTTGGCTCCTACCGAGCTAAATTGGTAGCAAATTGCCAAAAACGACTCTCCTCGATAGAAAGACTTAACAGATTGTCTCTGGTCTGGATTCCTGGCCATGCTGGCCATGAGGCTGCTGAATCATCGGACCAGAACCTGTCATTGTCATCGCTTCAGGCTTTGCCAAACAAACATTGAACACCTGGATGGTAAGAAGATTTATGGACTTCTGGCAGAATCTTCCAGGATGGGCTTACTTCAAGGGGTTTATTCACCCTTCTGAATCATCATATGGAAGACTCCGACTGTCGGAAAACAGTGTGTGTCGCCTCTGTTTGGAAAATGATAAAAAAACAGAGCACATACTCTGTGCTTGCCCCGCTGGGGATCGAAACAGGTCCCCAGCGGCAGAGCCGTACTCTTACCATCTGACCTGAAATACTACTTACCTCACAAACTGATCGACTTCGTCTCAATTTTTCGACCAACCGGAAACCCAAGGTATGACGTTAGTTTAGAGGTACGTATATTGTTGTTCGATTTGTGATGATTATGGAAATTGGTTATTGTTTCACGAACTTCGCTAAGAGCTCTTTCCACGTACTGTTCCAGATGTGGGTTTTTCTCCAAAACCGTTTCAATAATATTCATTTCCTTTTCCAGATTACGAACTGAATTAAACACTCATCAATAATATCTCCTGAATTCATAACCTCATAATTAAAAAAAAATAGTTTCCATAAAAAACTTTCTTTTCAATTAGATCACTCACTTTCAGGTGAGCACTGACGATGACAAAATTCGAAAGCGCTTTGCAATAAAATTTTATAATTATACACTTTCAAACAACAACTCTTTGATTAATTGATAGCATTCATGATTTTTAGAAAAAACGGTTCCATAATTTTTATATTTTGTCGAAAAAACTATTGTTAATAAATGAACGCATTTTAGCTACAAATACATTTTTTAAAGGAACAGTTTTTTCCCAAAAAATCATAATTTTCATCGATAAGTATGTTACGAAATAAATGAACGCATTTCAGCAACAAATACATTTTTTAAAGGAAAGGTTTTTTCCCTAAAAATCATAATTTTTATCGATAAGTACGTTCTAAAAAAAAATTTTGATTTACTCATGAACAATGTATTTGTTTATATCAATTTTCAAAAAATAATAGTAAGAAAAGTGGGTAACTTTTACCTGTTAGACATCGAAACAATCAAGATTCAGGAAAAAAACATTTTATTAACTATTTTTCAATTTTTCATTTTCAATTGATAAGAAAAAAGTGGAAAATCTAAATTTTTTAATTTTTGCTTTTGCAACGGCGATCTATTCATTAGCTTATTGAAAATAACTTCACGGAGTGGAAAAATTCTAGGGTTTTAGTTTGTTAAATATCAGGGTTTTCATGTTAACTTTCAGTTTATGAAAAAATATCAATTAACAAATGCATAATTGATGGAAAAATTGGGATAAAATTTTTGTTGTTGTTTTGTAGTTGTTTTGTTCATTGATGTATTCCAAACCTACATGGAAAATTTGGACATTTTTTGAGATAAAAAAACCCAAATATTTTTTTCCAATTTAAATACTAAGGCCTCATTGATTCATAACACACGGGTCGACTGGTAAGGGTTGTCATTCGTATGCGAACGATAAGTAAATAAATGGGATTCCCCATTATAACCCTATTCCAACCCTTTGAGGTTAACAAAATTACTTTTAATGAAGATACGCCAACATTTGAGTCATTGAAGTCATTGGGAATTATCATTGTTACTCAGAAAGGTACGATTAGGGTGTATCAGTCAATGTGTAAGCCAAACATTTATGATGAAAGTAATGAGAGACTAGTCCAAATCCTTCGATGTTCTAGAATATCAAAGTTGTTTAGTTTATTGTTAATCCATTTCAACTAAAGAAAGAGTTTGATTTTAATGCGAAGTTCAGGTTTCGTAGTTGAATAGAGTTGTAAAATTCTAACAAATTGTCATTTTCAAAAATGGATGTTCGTAGGGCCTTTCTTTATTATATTCCTTTATATATTATATCAGTTTACTCACGCTTAATATATTCAGAAGAAAAAATCAATATAATATTTTTTCAAATTATGTGCTATGCACGTCGAAAAAAAAAGGGGTTCATAGTGTGATATCATTAGGACAATCCATTCAGTAAAAACTTCTGATAACGTTTTAAGATGAAATCCAAATGAGGTAACCAAATAATGAAAGGTTTTTTTTTAGAATACTTTGCTCTCAATGTAGAAAATTCAAAACTCATAATTATTTTACAATACTGAAGAATCAATGAGAAATACACTATCTATATAGGATCAACCGATATTTGTTGACTATTTCGCTTGGCGAAACCTGTTGTTTGAACGAGCATTAAAGTTCAATATTTAATCAATAAATCAAACCCCAATCTCTGACAGTTGTTGTTTCTGAGAAGAGACAGATGAAGGTATTATGATGTTCATTGAATTTTTTTCAACGGTTTCATTTAGCTTGTCCTGTTTGTTTGTTTGGGTTGAATGCAGTAATTGAAGTTTGACCCCATTTCTGTTGATAGATCTATATGATACCTATTTAGTAAACACATGCAATTTTGATAACAATACTTTTCAATAAATTCTGTTACGTATAAATTTAAGATGGCCGCAGCTACAAAATGGCGGATTACATATTGTATTGAATTACAGTGCTAGTAGAATACTAATATACCTTGAAAAATATGTGAACTCAAAATGGGTGCAGTTACATAGTAGTGGATTACATATTACTTTGTGATAATAAATGAACTAAAAACATTACAAAAATTTAGAAACAAAATCAGAAACGTTATATGTTACACGGTTAGGTTATACTAGGCGTAGTATTTACATATTTACTAAAATTACGCTACGCTCAACGATTTTATCATTATCTATATCTGATTGAAACGTATAGTGTGATGACTACTACCTAGGACCTTCTGAATTATTCTAAAGTTTTTAGTACATTATCTACATTATTATAATTTTTTCTTTTCAATTGAACCGTTTAG
Organism: Leptinotarsa undecemlineata; assembly: GCA_015342065.1. Classification (NCBI taxonomy): domain Eukaryota; kingdom Metazoa; phylum Arthropoda; class Insecta; order Coleoptera; family Chrysomelidae; genus Leptinotarsa; species Leptinotarsa undecemlineata. Next base: position 12,021 of record WOGP01002358.1, read on the forward strand.
CATTTTTTTACTCATTTTATTATTATCATAATTTTATTGAAAGCCCATGCATGACATGGTAGGATGGTAGCTGGTTGGTAAGAGAGTGTGGTTTGTTCTACTCATTCAACCAATAGCCATATGAATGTTTGTTCATCAACTGCGAGTTATTCGATTTTCACTGCGTATCGTAGAATCCTTGCTAGGAATTGCACTCTGGAGGCCAAGAATTTTCAGTTCGAAGTTTTCAGTTCTATAGTTTCTATTTCGTCAGAAGGCACACTTTCACAATTCTCCACATGTTGATCTTATCCACTTTTCCAAATCTTACAGTCTAGCAAGTCGTTAAGAAAATTATCCCCAGTGGGAGTCTTATGGTACCCCAAACGAGTTAATCGTATAATTATTTTCACCATTTTCAAGACATTTTTCGAAGACTCAATTTGTATTTCATCAGTTCGGACTTCTATTGTCTAATATGATATAAATTGATTTGAAATCCCTGAAACAATTTGAAAAAAAATTAAAAAAGATTAGCTGAAAAGTAGCAATTGTATTAAGCAAAAAAAACTGAATTCATAATGAAATAAAATACAAGCAACAATCAAAGAATAAAAAAAATTGAACTATCAACACGAGATGGAAATAAAAGCATTATTAATAAGAAATGAAAATAAAAAAATTCCAAACCAAGTTACTTCACGACGTGTCGATTGTTAGTATCCATAATTGTCTGTGGGTGATAACTAGACTTATTCCTCAGATATCTGATTATTTATAGGATATTCGAGCGCTTTCACATATTCCCTCTTCCCCCTCCCGCTCCATCGGTCTTAGCGTAATCTGACCGTTTGGTGGGAGTTGGTCGTGTTCCGCTTGATTTGAGGTTTCCATATGTTACGTATTTCTACGCTAGCTTGGCTAAATGCGTTGTTGGACAACATATATGCGGCTTCTCCTAAAACATGTTACTTCTTGATTGATGATTTCAGCTTGAGCCCACTTGATGTTATGTTGATGAGTCCAAACATGCTCTTCTATTCTTGATTTTTTGGTTTCTCCTCGCTGTGTGTGTTTCTTGTGCTCGGCAATGTGAACTTTCAATGGCCTCTTAGTTTCACCGATTTATGATTCTCCGCACTCGCAGGGTATTCGGTAAATGCAATTCTTGGAATCGCAGTCCACGTTTGGTGCCCTGGTGTTCGTGAGGCTGCTACGGATAGTTTTCTCAGATCTGAAACAGGTTCTGATGTTATAATTGGACCCAACCCTTCTTATCCTATCCGTCAATCCTCTGATGTAGGGAAGTACAAGTACTGGTTGTGGCGGCTTCTCTTCTTTGTGCTTCCCTTCTTGCCGTCTTCTAGCTAAAGCCTGTTTCACCATCACTTTGGAGTAACCATTCCGTTGAAGGTCATTTTTGATGATACCTAGTTCCTTTTTGAGACCTTCCTTCATATTACAGTGCCAAAAGCACGGTCTAGAAGAGTTTGAGGATTCCTCTCTCACTCGATTGATGCTGGTTGGATTCCTGGTTCAGATACTGTCCTGTGTGAGTGGGTTTTCGATATACAGATGTTTCCCATTTAGTGTTGGTCCTCTTCATCAATATGATGTGCTTGTTGATGTGCTGAAAAAATATTAAATATGATTTTGTTTGGCTCATGTTGTGAACATAAAATTCGAAACAGAGTAATAGTTCAGTAGATTTCCAATCATTTATGAGACATACATTCATTCATGGTCAGTACAATACAACAATGTCCTCACATTCATTCAAGGCTAGAACAATCGCTTCGATTTTTACTCGATTTTGCTCACTGTCTGCCTTGATAGATTTGTGACGTCAACTTAGCGGTGGTCCAACATTTGAATATAATGTACACGGGATTAAGAGGAATTCAAACGAGTTTTTTGCATCTTTCCTTCAGAACAAATCCGCGGATGGTCGAATGGTACATTTCAGTGATGGGAATGTTAACGAATTTTCAGCTTTAATAAACGAGAACGGTAGAGTTATTTGCACATGAAGATGTTCCTTATGAACGTATTATACTTGAAGCAGCGTTGGCCAGTGAATGCCCGTAGACTATATTTAAATCAATGATTACAGTGCTACCTATACTTGGATATTTTAGATGTATTTATCTCTCATTGTTTTTGTCGACAAAGCGGGGTCGGTAAATATTCTTTGTTCTCTTAATCGCAGTTTTTATGCAAAATTAATTACTGTTAATGGGCACTGCAGCGTATTCATTTACGATGGGAACAATTAGAAGGTCCTGAATAAAGTGTGAAGTCTGAACACTCTGGAGTTTTTTGGTAAGCTAGAAGGAGGGGTAATTAAATGAACGAGGTTGTCAACTATGAAATTCAACACTGAAGATTAAAGGGGTTGTTAAACTTATAAATTCAAGAGTGGAGACCTACATAAATCGAGTTGCTCGTTTAGGAGTATATATTTCGGGTTTTCAATTGATTTGTTAATTTCCATGGCTTCCAATAAATTCATTTTCCTTCCTTCGTTACATATGTGTATTATTTTGAGGTTATCTTTACTTATCTTAAAATAAGCAAGAAAAATTATCAGAATTCGTTTTTATGGCTCTATCGTCTCCAGTTTTAATGATAGGAGGAGGTTAGAGCAACCTCCTACTGCAGACCAGGTCACCAAACGAGGACGGACTGCGATTCAGAAAATAACAATCATCAGATACTCTGTGACTTCGTCAAATCCTATATCGGTTAAACTGAGAGGCCATTAATAGTCCGCATTGTCGAGCACAAGAAAAACACACAGCCAGGAGAAACCAGCAAATTGAGAATAGCGGAGGTTCTCGTCAACATAACATCAAATAATTCCAAACTGAGATTATCCACAGGAGGAACACTGGTTTGAGAGGAAGTTCAAAGAAGCTGCATATATGTTGTCCAAGGGCGCAGTCAGCCAAGCTAATGTAAAGATATACGCGACATATGGAAAGCTGTAGTCAGGCGAAAAAACAGTCAACTCCCGTTTAACCGGTGAGAGGGAAGCAGGGATAGGTGAATGCGTTCAAACGACCTATAAATAGGCATTTCTCGAAGGAATAGTAGTTATAACCCGAAGATGATTGTGGATACTAACAGTTGAATCGTCGTGAAGCGACTTGGTTCGAAATCTTTTTCTATTTTTTCAAAATTTCATTTTCAATTGTCTCAGTTTTCAATTATTTTTTTATTTTTATTACACTGTGATTTTATTTCACGTTTAATTGCTCAATATAATTGATATTTTTAGTTATTTATTTTGATTTCATTTGTTCTTTCAGAGATTTCAAATCATATAAGAATCTTATTAGATAATAGAAGTCCAAACTAGTGAAATTCTGTTACCCTAGAATTAGCACTCAAGGTCATTCATTACATTTCATTTTGGATATTTCACAGTTTGGACTTCCATTGTCTAATATGATTTGAAATCCCTGAACGAATCAATAAAATTAAACAGATTAGTTGAAAAGAACAATTATATCACTTAAGCAAAAAAAACTTAAATTACAATGAAATAAAATTCAAGCAACAATTCAAAATTGTACATTCAACATGAAATGGAAATTAAAAATTCAAAGATTTCAAGCCAAGTTCCTTCACGACGTTTCGATTATTGATTTCCACAATCGTCTTTGGGTGATGACTGGACTTATTCCTCCTAGAGATGACTATCTATAGATCATTCCAGTGCTTTCACCTTCCCCCTCTTCCCTTTCACCGCTTCACTGGTATAGCGGAAGCTGACCGTTTGGCGGGAGTTGGCCGTTTATCGCTTAGAGATACGCACCATATAGAAACCCATAATCAAGCGAAAAACTGGAACTCCCGCCAAACGGTCAGCTCCCGCCAAACCAGTGAAGCGGAGAAAAGGAAGAGGGGATAGGTGAAAGCAGTCGAATACTAATAATCGAAACGTCGTAAAGTAACTTGACTTGAAATCTTTCAATTTTTTATTTCCATTTCTTGTTAATTGCTCAATTTTCAATTGTTGCTTGTATTTTATTTCATTGTAATTTCAGTTTTTTTGCCTAGTGATTATAATTATTATTTCAGCTAATCTGTTTCATTTTATTGATTCTTTCAGGGATTTCAAATGTTTTTATACCATATTAGACAATGGAAGTTCCAACTAATAAAATGCAAAAATGCACCATGAAACGTTGTCAACCACCTTCAAACAAAGATCATTCATTATTGTATGGTTGTTCTTACGTTAAGCGCCCCATAAACCATCACTCAAATGACCATTTTGGATACAAAAAAAATAATTCAGAGAAGCCTCACAGGAATTCATTACCTTCTCATATGAAGGTTACTTTCCTGAAAACGAAAACTTTCATTTTTTTTCTGTTCCACTTTTTTGTTTGAAATGGTGATTTTCCAAACCTCGTGTGTATTATTGAATTATATTATGAGAAACCTTAAACCCCACGAAAAGAGCTCTGTGAGTAAAACCTTCTTCAATATTCTTTACACTTTGATACTCTTGAGATTGTTCAAATATCATTGAGATGAAATGACGCCTGTTCAATTCAGTATAAGATTGAATCAGTGGCGTGCCCAGGATTTTGCCTTGGGGGGGTCAGGCAGAAAGCCAGGGCCTTTCCGTGGGGTCTGGGGAATATCCCGCAGTTAGGTGGGGGATCCGGGGGTCCGCCCGCCGGGAAATTTTTGAAAAATACGTGTTCAATATTGCTGATTCAGGCTATCTAAAAGTACTGGCCGTAACTTCACAAAAGTCAGTTTACTCCAACACTTTTTAATTGTGAGTAACGGAAATACCTTTAATATACTGTTTTTACTGTTTGTTGTTTATCATGAAAACGTTTTTAGAATAGTAGGGCAAAATAAAACAAATTTTTTATTTTTTAGGGACAA
>WOGP01002359.1:0-16906 GCA_015342065.1 Leptinotarsa undecemlineata
TCTCGAGAAAAATATCTGGTCGAGGTAGGAATCGAACCCACGATCTTCTGATCGTGAGTCGGGCGCACTACCACCGCGCCAATTCCACAACAAACATGACTGGTTTGTTCCACTCATTCAATCAACAATCGGGTGAAACGGTGGTTCGAGCCGGACGATCGATTTTCACTTGTTATCGTCCAACGCATGCTAGGAGTACCACATTAAAAGGTAAGACTCCTTTAATCCTTAGCTCGACTTCTGAGGGTTGCCATTCGTAAGGGGCGACAGCTAGTTACCGGAAAAACACATTTTCAATTAGAAAAACAGGAAACCCGCATTTGTCGCATACAGTTACGACTTAATGTCATCAAAAGAGGTAATTCTGTGAGAAAAGAGTGTTTTTGTTTTTGAAAATACAAAAAAGTGCTGATGGGGAGTTGAAGAAAAGTGTTTCCAACCCGAAACTTCCAGAAGTAAACAATTGAAGATGATCGAATCGCTAGTAGAAAAGTTGTTGAGGATATCGGTATATCGGTTGGTTCATGCCATGCATTTTTTTCGGAAATTTTGGACATGGCATGGCCTAATTTTGACAAAAAAAACGTTGCATGAGCATCGCTCAGGAATTGTTGAATGACGTCAAAGGCGATCCAGATTTGCTTAAAAGGGTCATAACTGGTGATGAATCATGGATATATGCTTATGGCATAGAAACAAAATTACAATTGTCCCAAAGAAAGAGCCCAGGAGAGCCTAGGAGAGCCAGTGCCAAAAAAGCACGACAAGGCAGAATAAATGTCAAGGTCATGCTCAGTATTTTCTTCGATTAGCGATTAGTTCTTGCCACATGGTCGTACAGTCAATAAGACTCAACTCTGGTTTGGATTCATGGCCATACTGGCCTGGAAGACAATGAGGCTGCTGACTCCCTTACAAAGGTGGGTGCTGCAAGCAGCTTTATGGGACCTGAACCTGTCATCGGTATCGCTCTAGGCTTTGTCAAACAAAGATTGAACACCTGGATGGCAAGAAGATATATGGACTTCTTGCAGAATCTTCCAGGATTGGCAGAATCTTCCAGGATTGGCTCAATCCAAGGCGTTTATTCACCCTTCGAAGCTTGATACCAAACAGTTGTTGGACTACAATAGGAATGAACTACAACCTTCTTACAGCTCACTATCATTTGAATCATCATATGCGGAGACTCGGACTGTTGGAAAACAGTGTGTGTCGCCTATTTTTGGAAAATGATGAAACAGCAGAGCATATACTTTGTGATTACCCCACTGGGGACCGAATCAGGTTTTTAGAGATCGACAGAGCCGTACTCACCATTTGACCTGAAAGACCACTCACCATATAAACTAATCGGCTTTGTTAAGAAACTGGGTTCATTTGGTCGAGTGTGAATAGGTGTGAGTAACAATAATCCCTTGCGGGTTGCCGTAAAGGGCACCTACTTTCGACCTAACCTAACGGTCAATAAGTAGTATTGTCTTGAAGTTATGCGCCGCTTGCTTGAAGCAATACGAAGAAAATGTCAGGTATTGGGGAAAAAAATTCGTGGCTTTTGCATCACGATAATGCGTGCTTGTTTGTAATTTTTTGGCCTAAAGCAACTCTGGAATCTTGTGGCAACCACCTTATTCACCAGATTTGACCCTCTGCGACCTTTTTCTGTTCTCAAGATTGAAGAGACCCATGGAAAGATGGCGTTTTGTAACGTTGAGGATATCAAAACCCAATCGCTGAGAGCGCTCAGGGACATACCAAAAAGTACATATGGAAATGCTTCGAAGATTGAAAAAAACGTTGACACAAGTATATTGTATCTGAGGGGGCTAATATGAGACAAAATAGAAATAAATGAATATTTTTTTAGAAAACTGAAAATTCACCTTATTTTTTTAACAGAAAGCGTTTGAAAAAAAACCTCTTCTTTCCTGTAATTCAAAACAAGCACATTTCCTAATCAACAGAAATGCAGTACTCTTCTCAACGCCTGTTTCACCCAAGAAGAATGCGTCTTATAAAAAAAAAAGAAAACTGTTTCCTTCAACCGGGAAAAATGCTTTTTTTGGTTCAATTCTGCGCCAGAGGTTCCAGTTTTACCTTTTATTTGTTGTAGTTGTTCCAGGAAGGATTTTTCCTCCAATTTCTATCTGAAAAAACATATTGATCACGAAACATCGTTCAATAATGATAAAAAAAAATCTTGTTCAGATTTCGCAGTAACACTGCCTAAACATTAATCGTAGTTAATCACCCTTAATAATTTTTGGAAAAGCCAAAGATCGTGGAAGGGCCATAGATAATCCAATCAGTGTGGACGATATAAATGAATTCTACTGATCGATTGGACAGAAGCTCAGTCAGAATATTGTGGTACCATATGACACACTGATTAATTTAGAAAATGTTGCAATGAATGAATTTCTTCAATTGGATGATACAAATATTGATGAACTGTTTGAAGTTTTTGGTGATTCAAGGAATAAATCAACGATCTGGCTATGATGAAATTTCAATAAATATTTAAAATCTTCCGATAGAAGCGCTCAGAACTTTTGTATCACTAATCAATCTTTCATTCAGAAATGACAGGTTTCCATCCTTTCTAAAAGTGTCGATAGTGATTCCTTTATATAAAGATAACTCTGTAGATGTTTCTTCAAATTTTCGACCACTATCTCTCATTCCTACTATTGCAAAAATACTTGAAAAACTAGTTAAGAAAAGACTCAATGAATGTCTCCTTCGCCATAACATTATAAGGAAAAATAAATTTGGATTTCAGAGCAACAAGAGCACACATGATGCATTATTCTCTTTCCTGTTTGAGGTGTATTCCAATATGAATGATGGAGATGCTGCTGCAGCACTTTTTTGAGACCTTACAAAAGCGTTTGACTGCGTTGATCATGAAATTCTGCTACGAAAGCTGAATATCTATGGATAACACTACGGTGGTTTGAGTCGTATCTCAATGGTCGCAGTCAGATTGTGAAAACAATTTAATGTTCAAACAGTATTGAAATAAATACTGGTGTTCCACAGGGATCGGTTCTCGGTCCCATATTGTTCATGTTGTATATTAACGATCTGTAAAATTTACTCTTTTCGCTGATGACACCATTATATTTTGGCATAGTGAAGGTATAGATATACTCACTGAGACAATAGCTCATGATATACAAAAAATCAAGTCTTGGTGTGATTCCAATCTACTCTCCTTTAATATTTCGAAAACAAATATAATGACTTTCAAATATTCACTTCAGAATTTATCTGTAGCGAGCGGTATTATTGAGAACAGATAGTGTACTAAATTTCTGGGGCTGTATATAAACGGTGGACTGAAATTTGACGCTCACATTCAAGATTCAAAATTACCCTTCCAGACGTTATTATTCTCTCTATGTTCTATTATTGCTATATTGTCTATGGCCTTTGTATCGATTCCATAACTTCTGCAAGATTTCAGAAAGTACAAAACTCTTTCATTAGAGTAATATCCAGCTTGAATTGCAGAGGTCTTGTGACCCCTTCAATCAATCAATTGAATTGGTTATAATGCAAAACAGAAGAGAATTGCATATCGCTTGTATCATTTACAAACTGATAAAAAAACACTTATTTGGTAAAGAAACTCTTTCCCGGACATCAGATACATTCCAGAAACCTTTGATTTAATAATTATTTTGACATTTCGAATCATAACAGCACTGTCTATGAACGATCCTTCACGTATCACAATGTATAACTCATTCGGTGAATCTTTGAAAAATTCATCACTACCGTATTCAAAAGTAAACTTAAAACTGAATTGATCAGTCAACAGTGCTCCAAACATAAACATTTGGGTTTTATTTTACCATTGTCCTGAAGTTGCCATTTATTTTTTGTAATGTTTCTTTTTTTTTCAAACGAGGCTGAGTGGAAGAATACCGCTTTGTTAAACTCCGCCACGTAAAAAGAAGATCATTTATTATTATTATTATTATCCACACATTTTTACAAAGAGTTTGTTATTGAAGTTGATATTTTTTTCTTTCTCCCTTCAAGACTCCCACATTTTTTGTTAGAAAATAGAAAAATAGAAAACCAATACATTTTTTGATGAGTAGGTAACTGCTATCAGCTATTAGAAATGAAACATTAGATCAAATAAAGAGGATTCCAAAACGCATAAAGTTGTTGTATGTGAAAAAAACATAACTCTTATAGTTTTTTTATTAGTCAGTGGGCTATGCTTGAAGACATGCAGTATAGAAATCTAAATAAATAACTTGATATATTCAAGTTCGTCTCGGATATACCTACACAATAGGTTGAATGGACTGACGCCTATCAGAAAACAACTACTCCACTGGCTAATACCACGAACGGCGTTGGATTATATCCGACAGGCGTCAGGGCAGAAATCTCCACAGAAAACTCCCTGCATAAGCAATTGGCAATACAACTGAAAGAGTTGACCTTCAATTTTGGAACGGGCACACTTGCAGACCGGTTTCGGGCTCATTGACTTTAGGTCGATGATAGTTACTATCTTGCACTGACGAGTGGTAGACTCTTTCAGTTGTTTTTCTAATTGCATATGCAGGAAATTTTCTGTGAAGATTCCTGTACTGACGCTTGTCGGATATAATCCAACGCCCTTCGTGGTATTAGCCAGAGGAGAAGTTGTTTTTTTTTGATAGGCGTCAGTCCATTCAACCTACTGTGTAGGTATATTCGAGACGGGTTTGAACATTTAAAGTTCTTTATTTAGATTTCCTCTTATAATTTGCCATGATAAGCAGGAAAAATTCTATCGACTCACACAGTAAATTTGGAAAACAGTCGATTGCAATTGAGAAATCGGAGCTTCCAAGAGAACAAATTAATTTCACTACCACTTTCTCTACTTAGCCGCGGGAAATTTATCACCCGAAGAAATTCCTTCACCGAGAACTACATTTTGTAATCGATCTCGATAGATACATATCAATTTTTCCTAGCTTCAGCATCAGTGGTACCTACAAAGCAATTTACACGTGTTATTACGTGACGAAAGCAGTACTTGGTACTTGCTGGAATTCCGAACAAGAGCCAAATGACACAATATCCAGTTCCCTGTATGATTTATCTGCGGAGATTAGATGTTTGTGGTGTATAAGCACTGTAATGGAGTCAGTGGTAACAATAAATAAACGTTGATAAAAGACAAAATGCTGTTTTACCCACTCAGAAATGGCACTGTTATATATAACTGTATATAAATTGACCGTAGCAGAACAAAACAGATAGGAATTATGATGTGAGCTAAACCGTACCCATAAATAATGTTCAGAATGATTTACAAACCGCCGGCTTTTCTTGTAGACTCGCTACCAAAGGGATTTCAAGTGGGCACCGACGAATCGAACCAAAAAAAAATGTTTTTTTGATTCATTTTCAATATTCACATTGCAACTTTTACCTTGAATAACTCCTTTGTTATGAAAAACTGTATAAATTTACATCTTCAGACCTCGATCTACGGTCTACATAATTTATTAAATCAATTATACACTCAACTTATTCTAGTTAGTTCATTTTATTCTCGAAACATTCTTCTCTCCCAAAGGGCGTACACCATAGGTTCTGGTGAATGCCTGTCGGAAAACAACTACTTTCCCGGTTAATACCAGGTTGGACATTGAATTATATCCGACAGACATTTACCCAAAATAGCACTCAGAGTCTCGCATATGTTTCGCGTTCATCCAGCAGCAAGACCATGTTGAAATTAATCGAGAAGATCACCTACAGACCGGTTTCGAGGTATTACCTCCGGTCAGTACAGAAAAGATCGGGCCCAAATAGCAGGGTGTTGGGACTTGAATTATCACAACACGGTTCTACTGCATGCATGGAAACTTCGTCTAAGAGAAAGATTATCACATTCCTCTCTCCCAAAATACCTTCACCGTAGGTTCTGGTTAATGCTTGCCGAAAGACAACTACTTTTCCGGCTAATATCCGGCTAATTCGCCAGGCATTTATGCAAGATACCTCACCCTCACAGAGATTAGGTTAATTTTTAATTAGTTTTCACCAAAACACTATTAGTCAAATTAATAGTCATTGAGTACGTAGAAGGTCATATGATTCAAATTGTTATATTATTTTAGGTACTAATTAGGTAGAGTTATTCAATATGAACACGCCTGAGAAAGCTATTTTATAGTGAAACACATGTTCCAATTTCGTAAACTGTTCATTGAAAATCTCACAATAAGTGTTAATTGAATATGTTATGGATTTTTATCAAGTTTTGGCCAATTCCATCACATACTTGGCAAAATTTTGAATCATGGATTAACATACATTTTAAAGGAGTAAACTTGATGCACTCCAGATATAACTTTTGGAATCATACTTTGACATTGACGTTTTATTTCACAATTTTTTTCAGTTCATTAATATGAAGTTCAACTAGAAATTACTCTAGCTGCTGAAGAAAGATGAAATGCAGGAAACAAAAAATTACTTCTGAGAATTTGCTGTAAATTTGTTTTGATTTGGAGAAACGAATGATTTCACTAAATTCACTCGCTCAAACGACCGCCGTGTTAGTCGGTGGGTCAAGCCGCATGCTAAACGATCGATTTTCTTTTGCTTTCGTTCAACCCGTGTTGGGAATCATACGTTGAAAGGTAAGACCTCGTTAGTCCTTAGCTCGCACAAGTTTTGACTTCTGAGGGTTGTCGTTCGTAGGGGTGCAACAGCTGGTTAACAGAAAAACAGATTTTAAACAGACAGATTTTTGTATATCATTTATTAATTGATTTGCTTATTGCAATGTTAAAAGAAGCTGTAGATATGTACAAAATTAATCGGAAAATGTCCACCCATCGCTATAATAAAACACAAAAATAAAAAAATTTGACATCCTGTATCTGGGAAACGATGTAATCCCGAATCTAGGTTTACATGAACATTTTTCATAAAATTATCTCCTGAGTTGTCTTTTTTCACCGCAATTAGAAAACACCATGTATAACAAGTGATGTAATTATTATCATAGATTGTGTTTTTAACTTTCACCAAGTAACGGGTCAATCCATTCATAATTTCCAAATCCTTGATTCTAAATATTGATAAACCAAAGTTTATAACCTTAACGTTACAACAAAGTGGTAATTCTAGGATTAACAAACTATTCTTACATCGAATAGACTACAACTCCTAGAAGTCCATTTATAGAGAAAACAAAACATATAGGATATTTAGAGGCCATGCTAGACCAATACTCAAGATGAAACTTTCATTTTAATTACGTTGTAAAACGACTGAGAATCTTAATGAGAATTTTTATGTTCTTTGCGAAATTTTGGGCAAAAAATCATGTGATGAGGACTTACAATAGAAGACCAAGGATTCACTCTACTGGAGGACTACGAAGTTGGAGAAATTGTGTGTGTGATTTTAATCATACCCATAGAAATAATTCCAGTAAAGTCAAATCGGGGGTCCTGGATGACCATTCTGTAGAACCTCTCCTCCTCTACCTTCTGTAGAACCTCTTCCAATCTATCGAACCAAGAATTTATTATCGACAAACTTTCGCCCCGATTTCAACTACCCCTAACTTGATAATTCAACATTTGAAATATTTGCTTCTAAAAGGAAATGTCCTAAAATAAGGTAACCCAAAATTTTTGCACAAACATTTCGTTTTTGAAGATATTTGGTGTGGATTTGGTGTACCATATTAGGTTTTGAATCACTCCAATATTGGAAACTGAATTACTGTTGACGTGTTCTGAGAGGATATCACAAAATTCTATTCTTTTTGTGAAATAATTCGCCTTCGTTCAATTCATGAATTACTTTTCATTCTGTTAGGATAGAATTTGTTTTGATGACGAAGTTCGAAAAAATTCAGACAATTTAGTCAAAGACTGCATATTTTTCACCTAGTCAAGTGGCCTAGAACTGCAACATTTTTAACTATTTCTGAACAGTCATATTGTATGAAATTAACATTACTAGTTTCCATGAATTTATGTAGAAACTCTAATAAGTATTTACGTTTTACATCTCAGCCTGGATGTATCCCGTTGAAAACACGAGTAGTAGGCCTTGCAGATGTTAGTATTACAAACCTACTATTTTAACTCAACCTTGACGTGTATAATCCATTTTTTATAAATCAAAATATAATAACTAAAAATGATTACCCGGTTTTAAACAGGGCAAACAAAAAACTAATAATAAAACACAAATGGATAGTAATAATTTCAAAATTATTTTGACATAGACATAAAAAACTTCGTCAGTAGAAAAGTGAAAAAATTTACACGTATTGTGTGCTCAAACAACAAATTCTTCACGGTGTGTTCTTATTTCTGTTATTTTAATTACTATAATTTGAAAGTGGTTAGTTTGACAATTTCAAATAGTGAAATTATGTGTTCGGGTTGATCCTCTTGTTTGGAATTGAATATTTGAAATGAATTTCAACCCCTTTCTAAAATTGCTTATCATTGCAATGTTAAAAATGTTACAGCGACGTAACTGAAAAACCTTTCAAACCTTCTATCATTACCAATTGAAATATTTACACGAGGGTTATTTTGGGAATAAGGTTGCTGAAGAGAGATTGCTTTTTCATTTCTTTCTCTGGATAGTGAAGTGGACGTGTTTCAAGATTTTTTTCACAGTGTCAATATCAAATGACTTATTCGAGGTGACTGATTTTAAATGGAATGGCCTGTATATGTTACTTTAATTTGGAAAATTATACCACTTTCCTGTAGATTCAATTATCTCACATACATAACCAGAATATTTTAGAATTGAGAAAAAATCATGGATATATGACCCTACCACTCTTATAATTGAGTAAGTTCTGTTTTCTGATCAGAACTTTGGGGATTCGGACTTATCGTACCTCTTGAATCATCTTGTACAATGAAGAAAATCAACCAAATAGATCTTTACTTGCGAATTGCATGTTTCCATGAAATGATTTGAATAATTAACGTATGTATCTTGATACAAGATTAACATCATCGGATAATTTGTCGAAACGGTTCTTCAAAGATTAGAAATATGTAATTTCTACTCATTAGATTGAACATAATGTTAGAGCTGTAATAGAAAATTCAAAGTATTCGAGATGTGTATATGGAAACTCGTGAGAACTGGTGGGTTAGTAATGAGTCTGTGGTGTATACAATCTTGTTGGAGTAGTATTTGGGAGATGTATTTGAATTCCATTATACTTGAGTGAACAAACGTATCACAATAAGATGCAAATTTCTATTTGTTTTCTTTATTTTTGTTCCGTTTTTTGAATTTATCATGGGAATCACCAAAAATCAACCTCAACGTAAATCTCGGCAGAGTATTCAAGTGAGCTCTATGAGCTTATCGTCAGAATATGTGAAAAGCTTCCATTTCTAGTTTGGAATGGAAATGTAAAGCTATTACAATGAGTTTAAAGACAAAACTACCAGTTTCTTCAGTGCTTGGTATCCAAACAGCTTCTAGTGCCCATTGAAGCCATAAAAACCCAGAAGTGGTTGATACGAAAGAAAAAATTCTGGTATTACAGACAAAAACAGGTTAATCGCAAACCTTTTGATATTGATCAGTATTTCTACAAGATCTCAAACTACCATCCAGGGCATACACGTGCTATGATGATAACCCTTGTTGACTGTGCCACCCGGATACGCGAGCCATATCTTCTTGAAGAAGAACTTCGCCATCTAGACCAAGCTCTTTGGGCCAATGGGTTCACAGTGCAAGGAATCAAATGTGTTCTAGGTCCTATAAAAAAACTCCCTAATATATTTCGAAACCAGCTGTCACTGGAATTGGGAAAATGTTTGAATGTTACGAAATTAAGAGCATTTACAAACCAACTAATCAACCTCGCAACACGTATATGCCAAGGACAATATAGAGCTTCTGCCCAGCATTTAGAGGATTTTCTATTCATGTGTGTCAGTGTTAGTTGTAACTACCGAAGTAGAATCAATACCATGATTCCAGAATATAAGCTTAGTTACCGCCTTATACATCCGGATATATCTGTAATGATAGAACGTTTCCCAGCAGAAACAGACCACGTAATGAAATACGAATTATACGAAAGGTACATGACTCTACTAGAATACACCGCCGGTCGAAATCCCAAAAGCAGCACATCTATCAACAACGTGGACCGCTCAGAATTGGGTATTCTCATAGACACACCACACCCACTAGTATAAAATAAGAGTGAATGAGAAGCTCCTCAGTAATTGATTCTTTCGAATCAAAGACAAACTCCGCGGCTCCGGAAAGTATAAAACTAAATGTTTCATTATAAAATTACATACATATAAGCATGTGTGACACAAACACACACAAAAATAAGCTCACGATAAACAAACAATCATCACGGTTAGGTAATAGAACCCCCATGCAAACACTACACACAATAGAGTCAGGCACAAACAAACACAAAAAAACAAAAAAAAAGCATCTAAAGGCTGACTTTCGACCAAAGAGAGGTCATATGTCAATCTTGCTGAAGTGCCAAGCAGCAAGTTGAGATCCACTTAGAAATTACTGGGGGAGGATGGAATGAGATTTTGCACACAGAAACAGTGTGGGGAAGATTCCCCGAACCCCGGGGGGCATGGGAAAGCTCCTCAGTCAGAGACTTCGAGATATCATCTACGTACTTGCAGTCAAAGCATGCACCACCAAGATGAAAAAATGTGCTATATTTCTGGACCTAAACTGAACAACAAATCATCACAAGTCTCCATTAGGATCGTTCGATAACAAACTCATAT
Organism: Leptinotarsa undecemlineata; assembly: GCA_015342065.1. NCBI lineage: Eukaryota > Metazoa > Arthropoda > Insecta > Coleoptera > Chrysomelidae > Leptinotarsa > Leptinotarsa undecemlineata. The sequence goes on from WOGP01002359.1 coordinate 10,809, forward strand.
CAGTTTCAAGCGTTTGCTTGATACCAAAAATTTTTCTGAGTTCTAATAGCTTTGATCGAAATAAGTCTGATGACTGTATAGAAATGGAATTTTGAAACGTTCACCTCTAGCAACGTTCCTACTCAATATGATATGATGAATGCTTATCGGAAAATAACAACATTCCCGCCATACACCACAATTGACATTCTATTATATCAATATCTTTATTTCAATTGGGAATATTTATTTTCTTATACGTATCTCTCCTTGATACAGTCTTCAGACTTAGATTGATTTCTGTTAGATTTGAGAATATTGTTATATACGATGTTTATTTTTCGTTTGGGGCTTTGTTTACGAGATGGAGCTGTTTTAGACAGAGTTTCATGCATACAGTGGAACCACGTTTGAAGTCAGTCGAATTCAAGTCACACTGCTGTTTGGATCGACTCTTCCCTACATCGACGAGGGGTAATTCTCCGAAACCGATCGGTCTGGATGTTTCGAAATGTTAAATAAACACCATCTGGGAATAGATGAAGTTAGTCTAAAATCAGTTTAGTAGACTATGCTTTTAAAATAGTACACTAGCCCATAATGAGCTAGCGTAATATAATTTGTTGATAGGTATTTGTTTTAGGAGTCTATGAAAAGCATAAACAAGCCGGGGTATGCCGTTGTTGATGATAAATGGATCAAATTATACATCGTTAGCAACGACACACAAACACAAAATAGGTCTTGACATAAATAATACAATTCTACTTTAGAGCATTTTTGGAATAATCCAAAACATCTCAAGTTGACCTTTGGAGGCAGGAATCATATCAGAAAATATTCAAACCGTAACCCAAAAAATTCCAAAATCATGCTAGGTAAGGACTAAAAGATTTAATTTTTGACTTACGATTCTCAACACAAGAACAAATATTGATGGCAAATATCTAACAATATATTTGTTTTTTTCTTGAGTTGAGTTTTCCATTGATTTTTATGATAAGTGACAATGGGGAATGTTCCTCCTCACGAAAATCAAGTAGTTTTCATAAAAGAACTCTGAAACATCGCATTTTAAACTTATCATTTCAACCTTTTTCTTTAAAAAAATCATTCAAATACTTAAAAAAGAGGAATGAAATAATGCATTCAACATTTAGAGGGATTCCTTTTTTATTTCACCATTTGGCAGCATCGGTTATAGCTAATAAAGGGCAATGGATCTGTTACCTGTATGAGACAACCAAAGATGACATATTTCAGAGGCGTGCTGATCTGTTTACTTATGTTCCGAGTTCCGAGACGTTCTGTGACATGACATTTTGTGCACCTAACCTATCTTCCTCTATATAAATAAGTAACAAAACAACTGTTGTTTATGTGGCTGGTGGAGGTGGTATTGAACTATAATTTATATTTTGCCACAATTGTTGATTTATAAAGATAATCTTCTCTTTCAAAGTAGAATATCGTACGTATCAATTATTTCAACTTGATATAGGCGCTGTTGCCAATATGTGAATTAGAAACAAATCCCTTTAAAAATTAAAACCCAATATTTGAAACATCAATTTGAATATTTTTGGAAGTGAATTTGAAAAAATCATGAATTAAACTCAACTTCATTTTGTTCAAACTTGCATTTGCTCTAATAACCCAAACTAAGGAACATTCCCCATTGCTGAAGATATTTTTGCCAAAATTCGAAATGAAGGTGATCTTATTTGAAGATTTATTGATTTTCGAACCAGTTGTGACTCATTAATTGGAAGAGGATATTGTGACTTTGCAATCGCAGCTGAAATGATAATCAGAAATTTTGAGTTTGTTAGCTGACTGAGTTTCGAGTCGAATTTAAGGATTTGCTGAAGTATAACTTTAAAAACATGGATCAAAATTCCTAATTATTAAAGAAAAGACGAATAGAAGTGTATTTAAATTTTGTGTCAACGGTATAATCTTAATTTTATAGTAATTGGTTATTTAGTAAAAGCGCCAAGATAAATTCCTCATATGTGAAAAGAACATTGATTTATCAAATAGGTGGGAGATTTTACAAAAATAAATTAATCTCTAGAATAAATTTTGCCTTAATATTGTACGTCTGTAACAACTGTTTCGATAGGTGGTTCATAGTATGTTTTTCTCGTCTGATTTCATACAATTCTCACCTCAGAAGTCTTCATTACACAACAAAGCAAATAAGTACTCTGTCGCTATTATGATAAAAATTAATATCCACTTTATTCCCAGCTAGATTTCTTACGAAACAATTACCGTATTGTTTGGAGTTTCTCGCACGTTCATTAAGAACGAAACAAAACATTTATTGGGTCGTGGCCAAATATATCTCATTATTCAATTATTATCATATCTTTTAGTTTTTGTTTACCAACAGATTGAATGTTTTTACTTTGAAACAGTTCAACCATGAAGTGACACAAAAATGCTGAAACGAATTTGTGGCACTTGAACGTTAGTACAGTAAATTGGACAAATAATATGAACGTGGAAACGGAGACAGATATGTGGGAATTTTGTATTTAGAACTAGTAGTCGATCTTTCAAGTTTCTTCTATACGTTGGCTGTTCAAAAAATGTTTATTTTTTCATCAATTTCTATTTTGTTCCCTCCAAAGTAGTCCCTCTCAGATATAATATGTCACCGTTTTTTCCAATCCTCGAATCCGTTCTTTTAGGTATGTCCTTGAGTTCTCTTAGCAATTCGGTTCTTATTCCCCCAATGGTTAGAAAACGTCGTCCTTTCATGGGCCTCCTTAATATTGGGAACTGGAAAAAGCTGCCGGGACCCAAATCTGGTGAAAACGGTGGCTGAGGCAGGATTACGGTGTTGTTTGTAACGGTTTGTTTGTAACTCTCGAGTTTGGGATCTGTATTCGACAGAATTATCAACATTATTGCTTGATCTATTGGCAGGCTGATGACGCTATACGTAACCTCCTTGATATAATTCGAACTCATTTTACATGTATTTCTTCATTTGAAAAAAGTATTTTTTTTTATTAAGACGCGCGCCTGCTGCCTTATTTGTAACCCTCCTTTGCGCGCCTGCTGTCTTGCGCTTGGTAGCAGATTTTCAGGCTCCCTCTCTGGAATCGGAAAATATCAATGGTCATTTTTCTAAACAATATACGGCTTATTGATCCCAAAGTATAGATAAAATAAATATAGTTTAAAAAGACTGAAAGACACGCTTTTATAGCATTCGAAACTTAGAAATGAAAAGTAAATATAGTTTAAAAAACTGAAAAACACGCTTTTAAAGAACATCGAACTAAAAAGTTAGAAATATTTTTTTAAATAAGCTTAGAATGATAACGAACGCCATATTTTTTGTATCAAGTGCCCGTAGCTTTTTTAACAATAATAATAATAGTATTTTTTGTTCGTTTTCATTGTAAGATCATTTTAAAATATATATTTTTAACTTTTCAGTTCGGTGTTCTTTAAAAACGTGTTTTTTAGTTTTTTAAACTATATTTATTGGTCTAGGCTCTCCTAGGTTCTTCCTTTGAGACGATTGGATTTTGGTTTCGATATCATAACCACATACCCTAATTCGTTATCAGTTATGACACTCTAAGCAAATCTGGATTACAGTTGACGTCAAAATTCATTAATTTCGGAACAAGAATTTTACATTGCAGGAGCCTTTATCATAATCCTTACAATGAAGAAACCTTTATATTTGCACAATATCAATGTCTGTTATGAAACTAATATTTCAATCCCGAAACATAGAACCTCGTTGTTCAAATTATCATTTTCGAATAATAATATCCCTCCTTCACAATGCTATCTCCTTTGAAATGAAACATATGTCAAAGGGGAATGTTCCTCCTGACGAAAATCAAGTAGTTTTCATAAAAGAGCTCTAAAACAATGCATTTTAAACTCATCATTTCAACCCTTTCCTTAAAAATATCATTTAAATACTTAAAAAAAGAGGAATTAAATAATGCATTCAACATTTAAAGGGATTCGTTTCTATTTCACCATTTGACAACATCGGTTATAGCTCATAAAGGACAATGAATCTGTTACCTGTTTGAGACAAACAAAGATGACATATTACAGAGGCGTGCTGTTCTGTTTACTTATGTTCCGAGCTCCAAAACATTCTGTGACATATGACATTTTGTGCAGCTAACCTATCTTCCTCTATATAAATAAATAACAAAACAACTGTTGTTTATGTGGCTTATGAAGCTGGTATTGAACTATAATTTATATTTTGCCTTAGTTGATGATTTATAAAAATAATTTGTCTTTTTTAAAGTAGAATATCTAGGTACGTATAAATTATCTCAACTTGATATAGGAGCTGCTGCCAATATGTGAATTAAAAACAAATCCCTTTTAAAGTCAAAACCTAACATTTCAAACATCAATTTCAATACTTTTCGAAGGGAATTTGAAAAACTCATGAATTAAACTCAACTTTATTTTGTTCAAATTTGCCTTTGCTGTAATAACCCAAATTGAGGAACATTCCCCAAACAGATTCTAGCTGATGGTTTGAACCTTAAATTTTTTCAAATGATTTATTACTGAGCTGATATCATCAATGTAATTTTGAACAATATAATTATTATTACCTTCCAGTGTCTAAATGCATTTGCAGGTACCACATAAAATTTATATATTTCTATCAGGAAACTTTATTTATTTTTCATCTTAGCATTTGTTTTTTCTTCTTTTTTTATTATTCAACTATTTACTGCTTTGTAATTTACATCTATTATGATCCAGAAGACTTAGTAACTCCTTCAGTACAAGACTACAAAACAGTTAAGATCTATAGATGTATTTTTGAATACTCTTTCAATATACGAAAGAGAAACAGTACTTTATTGTTTTTGTAAGCACATCCTGCCTTCCTAGTTGCCTTGACAGCAGCAAAGGCAACAAATGGATATCAACAGCTCCTCGTGTTTTATGTAAATCTGAGGCATGGGATCCCAGAATTTCAAGATGATCTGAATTAAGTATGGGATGATATGATACACATTCAACAAAAGACTTGTTCAATGTGGCACAGAAAACGAAATTGTTGGAATGATCGTCATGAAAACATGGGAAAAAAAACACATTGAGTCGTTTTCCGGCGACTTGGAAGAGTACAAGTCAGACGAATCTCAAATAAATAAGTTAATGATCTCTGCTATTGGTAATCTTCTTCTAGTTTTCAAATTCTCACTTTTAAATAACTCTGGAGAGCTTCTATGATGCTAATGTTTCTATATTGTATGTGAGCAAAGCACAGGAATGATTGATGTAGTTTTGCCTTGAAAACTAACTATGGAAAGAGATGAACTTCGTTTCCATTGTAGAAACTATGTTTATTCTAGTTCATTCAGTTAAAAGGGGTATATTTTTTAAGATGAATTAATTTTTGGGGAAGAAAGTTTCTGTCTTTCTACTTCTCCATCTTGATATAACAAAAATGTGGGAATCTTCCAAAGAAAGAAAGGAAGGAAGTAATCAATGTCAAAAAACTCTATACAAAGTTGTATAGATGAAGTAGACAAGTAACTTTCAGACATAAACTGAAAGAAAATGCTCTCTCGGAATAGCTACTTTCGAAAGCTACTTTTATATGAACACTGAATTATACAAAAACACTTTTTTCTATTCAGTTTGTATTACAAAGATTCGATATGGAATTGAATCAAATATCATTCACAGGATTCCTACACTATATAGTAAATGAAAGAGCTAAAATTTTATTTACTTGTCAACCCCACTAGTAGGCATCCGATGTTTGAAAGATTCATACATTTTCTATATCAAGATGTAGAAGTAGAAAGTTAAAAACCTTCTTTCCCAATAATTATACAGTGCTTTTCAGATAAAAGTATCCACCTTTAATAACTTTTGTAATACGGGTATTTAGGAAAAATACAAAAACACGTCAATTTACGTTGGAAGGGGCAAGCATTATGGCTTATTAAAACTTACTGGAAAAGCCACCCCCTCACCCCTAGCATCATCCCTTTTTTTTAATTACTTGTCATATTTTTTATGTAAAATTTGGATACTCCTCTTTGAGCTGATTTCAAAAATGTATAATACTTGTAGGTTAAAGTGGTTAGTTT
>WOGP01002360.1:0-11033 GCA_015342065.1 Leptinotarsa undecemlineata
GTAGGCAATTTTTACATTTAAATCTTTAAATAATCTTGACAGTTTGGGTGTAATTTCTTTAATGTAAGGTAATGAAGTAAAATATGACGGACTCGGACCTGTAATAATATTATCGGACCGTTAAATTCAGTACCACAGCAATTAAATAATAGTTCCAATGAGATCAGTCCTGTTCCGAGTCTATTTATTTCAAGATGGTACAGAGTTCTGCGGATCAGCTGATACACGCACATGATTTTCCATTCTATTCTCACAACGTTTTTTCTTTCTAAACTCTGGATAAATTAACTTTCATTTGAATTTTTGTTTCACATGAGTTATGCCTCTGAATATTTCATCAAACTTTCAACAAGGACTCTGAATGAAAACCTTTTTCAGAATTATGTAACATAATATGTTCCATTCATGTTCATTTTACCTTAAAATGCTTGTCAAAATGTTACCCAGTGAAAACGAGGGTTGTGTTACTTTTATGTGGAAGCAAACATCGATGTAATTATGTCAGCGAAAGGCTCCATATTGAATTTTCCCGGAAACTTAACCGAAAGGAGATGGATACCCTGGGGAGAACTGTACAGATACCGAATCATCTTGATTGCGGGCATAGAAATTACTGAGAAAACGAACTATTTGAGAATACTTAGAATTCGATATCGATTCAATTTCTTCAGGTAACTGCATATGATTTTGTGACAAACATAATGATTCTGCAGTACAGTATCTGCTTAAAATTTTAAGTCCATCTCCAAAAATATATTCTTTTGAAAATATCAATGATATTTCTTATATTAGCCTTCAGTTGAAAAACCTGTAAAATGGTACGTCTTTTTTCATTTTCAAGACTCTTTTTTTATAAATTGATGGATGTAGCTACGTGGTAAGAGATCATCATGAAAAATGAGAAATGAAACTTTCTATGTTTTTTACCACTTTCATTCGTAACTAATGTTGTTACTGCAGATTCGTTCTATAAGGACAATTTCAAACATTAACAATACACTTTTATATTTACTGTAGGTGGTAATATAGTGAACGTTTCGATTCCATATGTATTGATCTCTCCAGTTCTCAAGTTTTCAAATTAAAGTAACTGTCAATACATGATGATGAAGATTTCTTTTATTGTGTAAATGTATGTACCCCATTTGAGTAAAACATCATCGTGAAATATTCAGTGAACTGTTTACAAAACTAACACACGTGATTCACTATACAATGCTTTCTCTAGGCATGTTCATAATGTACTGTTACGTTTTTCCCCATGGGTTTACCGGTAATTGACTATACTGAACAATAATCAAATTCAACCTCATTTCAATGTTAATATAACCAAACACTTTAACCATTATTCAAATGTCTATCGCCCTATAATATCGCCTGTACTACACTGTCCGTGAATCTCAGCTGTCTCGATAGGCGAGTGGAAGGCGCTTATATTTGGCAATCGAAGACGCAGGAAAATTCTATGGAATACTATCGAAGCGACGGGAACATCGAAGCAACGCGAACATCGAACATCCGCGAAACATCGGGAACATTCTTCTCGAGGTAACGCCAAGTCTGGAACGGCCGCTAGCTCTCGTCGAGTTGGGCGTAACCTCGAATGGCTACCAGCGGAGGCCGGCGTTACTTTCTTTAGGGAATGATTAACAACACAACTTCCTTTCCTGAGGTTGTTCGCCCCGAATAACATTCCAAAAGGGATATCACGACCCATGTATGAACTCAGTCTCTCTATATGGACAACTTTAGGCTTGCTTCTGGGTGACAATTATATTCGAATTTAAAAAACTACACCTCACGATTTGATTTTAACAATCTTTATTTGAAAAATATATCACATGTTCCGCTAGCACAGTAGCTTTGTCAAGTGACTTGAATACTTCAAGTTGTTTCTTACACTAATATTTATATACTACAGGTAACTATGATTGAGACTACATCCAAAATATTATCAAACCTCTACCTAAATTATGATCACTTGAAGCATATTACCTCACATCTACATCAATAATAATTCTTTTTCGGTTTTTGAGAAAACAAGTTAAATAATGGTGATCTATTCAAATCCAGTTGGTCATTCATTAGAATGTTTCACTCTTAGATTTGTTAATTTCCATTGCTTCCAAATGATTCAGTTCCAAACCTTAATGCTTTGTCTTTATTATTTTTTACTAACTTTTCCAACGTATTACTTGGTCTATATGCAATTTTAATATCCCGTTTCCTCAAAAAGGAAGACACTTATTCCGTCTCGAATCGCTTTTGCGTAGACTTACTTGGCAAGCATTTTGTTTATCAATTCGGCTTTAAATCCATTGTTAACCGCAACTTGCGTGATGATATTGAGAGGAACATTGACTAGTCTGTGTGTGAATCAAGGTATTATAAGCTGCTATTTTGTGTTGATAAGGATGGGTAGAATCGTAATTTATAGTATTATCCGTATAGGACGGTTTGTGATAAATTGTTTGTTGTTCATTCTACTTATTGTTAAGTCCAAGAAATTGATTGAGTTGTCTGCTTCTACTTCAATAGTGAATTTAATGTTTTCATGAATTTTGTTATTCATAATTTGTTTTGTTTAAAGATCGACTTCTCTAGATTATCCATTTAAATTTCTGCAAGTAAGGGGCTTAATGAATTTCCCATTATTAAACCTGCTGAGAAGGAATAAATATTGTTGTTGAATTGAAAATGATTTTGTTTGAGGCATAACGATAGGTCGATTATTTCTCGTTTCATGACTGGGTTCACTCTATTTTTATCCAATAATTCTATTACTAAAGTAATAGTATCATCAGGAGGTATACTGGAAAATAAATTCTGCACATCAAAGGATATTAATTTTGCGTTGTCTGGTTCTTTATTTTATTGATTATTTCATGTGAATTCCGTAGACTGAATTTTGATTAAAAGTTACAATGGTAACAAGATGATATTGACTAGCCTTTCTGATAATTTCACTTATGGCGCAGTGACAAAGGAAACCACTGGTTTAATTGGATAATTATGGGTACTGAATGGTGTACAGAATAATATTATGTACACACCAGATCGTTTATCTATTTGATTACTTCGTAAGGTCCTTGCCATGGTGCCTGAAACTTAGAACACAAAACTTTCCGACGTTATGGTTGGTAGAGACACACTGCATCGCTCTCCTTGGAGCTCACTGGCAGCGACTTTTTTGTCAAATCTTATCTCCAGTCTGCCGCTGGAAAGCTGTAATTTGGATCTGATAAATGTGTGTATAATTTCGAGTCTCTCCTTCAGATCAATCAAATACTTCTTGTGAATCATTGGATGAGCTACCACACAACACGTCTATGGAAAGCTACATTTCTTAGCCAGTTAACAATATGGATGATATGTAACCTTTCGCGTCATGTTGAGAGCTTCTGTAAACCAAAAGAAAAAGAAGAATCAATTTATCCTAGTATCTTTGGTTTTTGGAGACAAGCATCGAGAGGTGGTTATTAATGGTGCGATTATGCCTTTGTTGGTGAAGAATAGTTGCTCTTGCTTTCTTAATTTCCAACGAAGTCATCATTTTCTTCCATGAATCCAATTCAAATTTGCGGCCCCGATCAGAGTGTAGTTCCTGGGGTACTCCCTGTTTGGCAATAACGTTCTACGACAGCGGTTCTTCCACCGCTTCTGCTTCTTAGTTGGATGAGGTTACTACGTTAGTCCATTCGAAGAAATGGTCCATCACAACCAAAATGTACTTGTTACCGGATGTGGTCATAGGAAGTGGTCCCAGAATGTCAACTGCGATTCTCCCCAAAGAGCACCCAATGGAGTACAGCTTCAACTTTCCTCTTTGCCTTATCTTCGGACAATTTCTCGAAGAGCTCAGTCCACAGCGATTACACCACTGTTCCTTGTCTCGACGGCAATTGACCCAATAGTACCTCCCACGTACTCTGGCTAGAGTTCTATTTACTCCAATATGCCCTCCAGTGCCACCATCGTGCTGTTCAAGGATATTCGGGATACACGTCTTTGAAAGGATTAGCTGGAATTTGTGGGTTCTTCCATCCGGGATTTCCCATTTCCGAGTGAGTAGGTCATCTAGTATGCACATGGAGTCCCACTGAAGTCAGTTACCCTTTTCTTGCTGGCCAATTTTTTTCACATAGTTTTTCCTTCTTTCAAGGCTCTAGTTTTTGAGAAAGTTAAGTTGATTTCATCTACATATATTGAACACTGATTGATAAAGGGGTTGAATTTTGGCCTGTTTCCATATATTTCTAGATATAAGATCAGTTGAGGTTTTCCAATTTTATAGATATCAATGAACTGCAAAGTTCAAAATTTTCATTATATCAACACAAATTTCACTCATTAGGTATATTAGTATTATTGTTATCATAGTCATATATTATTTTGAACAGAATATTCCAGGTACTCGATGGTTCATCAAATTAACGAAAAGAAACTAGAAGTCTTCCTAGAAAAAGCAGTACCATATTTTGAAACATGCACATATGGATAATTGGTGACCGTCCCGGCTCCACACGGGTGCAATGCTGATACAAAATATAAATTTACGCTCCGGAAATTCAAGGGCGTGGAGAAACAGTGATGAGAAGATAATTTTGTTTTATGGACGCGCCTTTTCCCCAGCGGCTAGCGCACCCGTTGAAAAATTCAAAATCCTTTCTCATTGCACATCTACAGAATTGAACGAAACTACATGAAAAATTTCAGCCCTCGAAAATATACCGGTACGGAGAAACAGTGATGAAAGGTTAACTTTATTTTATGAACGCCCATTTTCTCCCGCAGTCGGCGTTGAGTTTAAATATTCAAAAATCCTTTTTTATTGCACATCTACAATATGAATCGATGCTACTTACAACATTTCAGCTTCCAAAAATATAACGGTACAGAGAATCAGTGATGGCAGTGATGGCCCAGTTGGAAGATTCAAACTTTTTTCTATCGCATATCTACAACATGAACCGAATCTTCATACGAAATTTCGTTCTCTGAAAATATAGCGGAATGGAAACAGTGATGAAAAGGTAGTTATCATGGGTGAACCCCTTTTATCACCCCCAGGGGGGAGCCCTAGTTGAAATATTTGAAAAGTCCAAAATGATCTTCACTATAAAAACCATCTAGATAATTCATCCAGTGGAAATTTGGGATAGATCAATAAAAAATCTGTATATTTTTTTGAATTAAAGAAACCCTTGTAAAGTGAATAAGGAACTAGATGGAATTTTCTTCACCTTTTCAACACAAAACACATATTTTCATGAAATGAATTCAAAGATTCAAGTAGTCGCAAGTAGATACCAATTATCATTTCTGACTCTACAAATAGTTGTCAAAAAAGAACTTTATAACTATTTGTATAGTCAGAAATTTCAACGAGCAGAGCATAACCCAGAAACTCCGCCAGAATACCGAAAGCGCACACGACACACAAGAAAAAATATATTTTGCCGAAGGTGCATATTTGATGAATTAAACATAATTGGTCTCAAATGACTTTCAAATGAGAAAAAATACACCATCCTCGAAATTATTTGGTTGAAAATTTTCCTCATTCCATTTTATCTGGTAGAAGATATTTTGTGTTGAATTAACCAATTTTATGACATAAATTTCACTATTATTTCTGAACCACCCAGTATAAACCCAATCCTATATTTTTGAGAAGCTTAAGAAATTCAATCGAGTGAAAATATCTGGAATGCAGTATTTGAAAAAACATAAGTTTGGTCTCATTTTGACATCTATTATCATGAAAACTAACAGGTATACGCTATATCGGTTTGATTTTTGGTTTCTTCAAATATTCCAAATCCTTTCACAAGGCTACACCGCACTAACGATGAATTAGTTAGAAATGCGAGTTAAAAGTTCGAGACTTGATTTTTTTCAATAACATTTTTCAAATGAGTAAGGTTACAACTATACTGTGGTCTCTTTATGGTTTTGACCTCCGAATCCAGTATGAAACGACCTAACTGTAACTTTTATATGAAACACAGCTTAACTTTTCTCCTTTACTACCCCTACGGGATTTATGTGGTACATACAAAAATAAGGTTCGTGGAAAATTAGTCCCCAACAGCAAAAATATTTAGTTTATGTTGGAGAAGTTGATGAGTAATTTTGTTTGCGAACATCAATTCGTAGTTTCTGATAATGGTCTATAGGTGTATGATTTAGTAATACAACACTATTATATAATGAAGAAAACAGAATTGAAACTTTTATTCGTAACTAACGTTATTGCAGTTTCATCCTGTACGGAAATTTTCAAACGTATACATTGAACTTTTATATAATTTATATAATTTTATATACCACTATTATATAATTCATACACTATGAGGTATTTAGCATGAATGTATGTTTGATATAATGCAAAGTTTGGCACGATATTAGCCGGGAAAGTAGTTGTTTTTCGGCAGCCTTTCGCCAGAACCTACGGTTAGGAATGTTTCTTTTCAAATGTGATATTGTTATCTATGAAAAAACAATTTTATCTACAACTAATTTACTTGGTTTTACTACATGCCTCAATTAAACACTGTGTATATTTCGGAAGTATTATGAAATATATATTTTTCAAACAATTGGGATTATAATATGAGAGCCCAAGCGGGGATTTCGGGATTAACTAAAGAGCAGCAGATTAATATCTGTTTAAAGAAATATGTTTTTCCGTTAACCAGCTGTCGCACCCCTACTAACGACAACCCTCAGAAGTCGAAACTTGTGCGAGCTAAGGATTAACGAGGTCCTACCTTTTAACGTGTGATTCCTAACACGGGTTGGACGATAGCAAGTGAAGATCGATCGTTCAGACTAGGGCCTGAACCACCCACCAACACGGCAGTCAATTCGAGTGAGTGAACAAAGCACTCACGCCGAACCGCTTGGCTACCGACCGACCAATATACAGGGGGATACCTTGTACCCGGTTAAGTATCTCCACCAAATATGAGCCCCATATATGAGGCCACCCGTGAAGGATGAAGGATCAGATTAATGAAAAAAAATTGATCATTAGATATTCTCGAGCGCGTCAGATTAAGGTAGGGTGAGTTAATTACATGCTAAAAAGTGAATATTTCGATAATCTGACAATTTGAGAATGACGTGAAAAAGGGGAGGAAACCAAAGTTGTAAAAAAGAAAATAATTCAAGAATAACGAAAAACATATAATTTTACGATTTCCGCAAGCCGAAATAAAAAAAGTTCGTCGATAAAGTTCAATGCGTACAGCTATGTGTCATATATATTTTTCTCTCCGAGTTTCTATTCCTCTTTCACTTTTTCTCTATCTATCATTCTCTCACTCCGTCTCCACTCTGAATTCTGTTGCCATGACGTCATCACAGCTGATCACAGAGAATCGTTCGTGATGAAGATGAAAATGATGATTAATCAATCAATTGATTATAAAAAATTAAATTTTTTTGAGCATTAAAAAATATCTTATAAATAAAAGTATTCTACTTAAAAACATACACTTATTTATTTGCATGCTATTTCCTTAGCTTTTCAATTGATTGAGTTCAATGATAAAAAAAAATAAAGTTAATTTTTTTGTCAGATTAGGCGAATCCCTCTAGATAATCGTCAGATGATGAGATAGCACGTCTAGAACATAAAGATGAACGATATATATCTCAATCTGACGCGCTTGAGTATTTCAAAATGGCGAATTTTGTTTGCACATTATAATAATGGCCGCGAGTTTGTGTCAGATCGAAATTGTCAGATTATTGAATGAGAGATTTTTATGTTGCCCTCAACACCTTCTTAGAAAATCTGACGCACTCGATTAATTTTTTTTTCTTTTCACTTCAACCCTTACGTACAACCAACCGCAAACGATCAGATTAACGTACGACCATTATTAAAAATACGTAGGACATTGATGCTATTAATATCTGCCGCGCTCGAGTATGTCCACGCAACATTATTTTTTTACATATTAAAAAATCTATAGCCGCTTCCCCCACCGATGGTGGGTAAAGGTATATATTACATAAAAATTTTTTCTTCTTATTATCTAAGCTTTGCAACCTAATATGTTTCTATGAGGTTCGAGTAGATCCCCTTTTTGCATCATGGGCTTCCCTATTATTATTTATTTTCGTCAGATAAATATTCGAGGAGTTTACTGGATTATCAAATTTTATGAATGAACAACAACAAATTATCAGCTGATTTTTCGAAAATATCTGAATACTCTATTGAATCATTGTAGTTTTGAAACGGTTTATCGAGTGATGAAATTTGAAAAATAGATCATTCAATCGACCCACCAATTCAAGTTCAAGTTAATATTCTGATTTCTCTTCTGTTTTGGTTCAGAATTTCATCGAAATATGTTCGCAATTGAAGAAAGTATAGTAAAGGAACTTGGCATTCAATTATTGCACCAAAATACTGAGAAGTATAACGGTTGGCATTCCAGTTGTTAATTGACTAGAACTGGCCAATACTTGATAAAATGCATATTAATAAATATAGTTAAAAAAAAATAAAAAACACGCTCTGAAAGAACATCGAACTAAAAATTTAAAAATATTTTTTTTAAAATAAGCTTATAACAATAACGAACGAAAAACATTAGTATTATTGTGAAAAAAGCGACGTACGCTTGATACATAAAAATATGGCACAAAGCGCCCACGATTTTTGCACACCAACACTAGTATTTTTCGTTCGTTATTGTTTTGAGCTTATTTGAAAAAATATTTTTAACTTTTTAGTTCGATGTTCTTGAAAAGCGTGATTTTTAGTTTTTATAAACTATATTTATTCTTCACTTTTCAGTCCGATTTACTGTAAATTTTTTTTTTAAGTTCAAGTCACTAGTATTATAAATCTTTAACAGATAGCGCACAAATGTAAAATTCATCTTAAACAACATAATAAAGTTTGAGGTCTTAAATTCTGTAGTAATACTCAGATGCAGTAAGTCTCCACCAGAGGGCGGACTTTTGTTAAATTTGTTTCGAAGTAAAGAGAAAGTTTGCAATAATAATTTCAAAAAACAATTCAGTCTTGATGTTTCGATTTGAAGTTTCATTCAATGGACTTAAAATATTTTTTCAGATTGATTTAAAAATATAATTTTATTTTTTAAATCAATCTTTTGATATGATATGTATGTTGAGCACACTAATTTTTCTATTTTTCGAAATATTTAAGTAACTTAATTTTTCAGGTGTACAAATTACGATAAAGTTTTCATTGCTGAAATCCATATTCTGCTTTGCTTTCAAATAATCGAATTAGATTTTAAAATGTATCTTCCGACTCGTTCAAAATTTTTTTCTGTACTGAATCACGAGTAATTGAAAATAGTTACGTACATCGCCATCTGCCCGCAAATAGTTCAAGCAATAATTGATAGTTCCGTACAGCGCCATCTGCCCGCGAATAGATCAAGAAATATCAATGAGGTTCCGTAAAGCGCCATGTGCCCGCGAATAGATCAAGCACTAATGCCGACAAATCTGTCAATATAGATACCTAGCTAGAGAGTCACAAGCAAACATGCATACAAACATTCTTACATACATACAAACAAACATACATACATACCTACAGGTGAAGCTGATATGAAGCGTGTAAAAAACTGATCAATACAGTTTATTGTATAATTTTCATAGGAAAGGGTTTTACAGAAACAGAAACACGTGTTTCGCTATACAATAGCTTCCTCAAGCATAAACTTTATGCTTGAAGAAGCTATTGTATAGCGACACACGTGTCGCGGTTTTTGTGAAACCCATTATTGTGAAAATCATGCAATAAACTGTATTGATTAGTTTTTTTTGTTTCGAAGTTGTTCCATCCGTGAAATGAACAAGTAATCTGTGACTTACATCTACTTATACCAAAATGAAGACAGATAGTCATTGTTAATTCAACAGATAATCGAAATTATACGTTTATACTGAATGAGTCGGTACATGAAAAGACTACGGCAGTATAGATTAGATTACTGCAAAATAATCCAAATGAAGAGCTATATAGGTACTTCTCAGATCTCAGACGCGCAATAACGAAATATTTCCAAATATTCCAACTAGGGAGCCCCCCGTGGGTGTACAAGGAACGCGTTTCCATATGAAAATCAATTTTTCATCAGTGTTTTTCCGTACCGCTAAATTTTCGGATGCTGAAACTTTGTATGTGTGGTCTTTTTATGTTGTAGATGTGCAAATATTCTAACTGAGGATCCTCCTTGGGGACAGAAAGGTCGTGTTTGAATAAGAATATTTCTTCTTCATCACTGGTTCTTCGTGTCGCAATATTTTCGGAGGCTGAATTTTTTTTTGTAGATTTGTTTTAAATTGTAGGTGTGCAACAAGAAAGGATTTTAAAATATTCCAACCCGGGTGGTAGCCGCGGGGGAAAAGGCGCATCTGTAAAAAAAATTTCTACTAATCTCTATTTCCCCAGAAACGTAGTTGACTGTCCTTCTTCATCTTTCATTGCCTGAACCACTGTGTATACTATTTTTGGCAAGTGCATTGGCTTGGGATGTGAGGGATGAGCAAACCGGCCATCGGATGCCTGGTTCTACTTAGCCCCGCTGGATACGAGAATGATTTTGTTATTTCCTAACTGAATGGCATCCTAACGATGGCTCAATCCTAAGATGCGTGTATCTATGCCGAGATGATGAATGACACTGAGCCTATCAGCTGTCTCTACGGAACCTTCGAGATACCGGGCGCCCTCTCGTCGTAGCATCGCCTTGTCACGGTAATGCAGGGCTCTGCCGTGATTGACAATCTTTCCCTAGCTACTCGTGGAACTTTCAAAGACGAAGTGGGCTCAAATTTTTTTTCTATGTTTAAAGAGGAGATGAATACGACTCCAATTGAACTCCCTGCATATTTATATCGGGAGCGAGTCTAGAAAGATGGATGTCGAGCTTATGACTCCAACTGACCTTCCTGTAAATTTAGATCAGGAGCGAGAGCTTCTCAACTTTTCCACTCCTGATCCAATAACTGAACCTAAAAAAAAAAAG
>WOGP01002361.1:0-16903 GCA_015342065.1 Leptinotarsa undecemlineata
TTGTTTTTCCAACAGCTCCATGTCTTCAACTTTTCCTAATTGTTCCTTGTCTGCCATGCAACATATTATTTTGTTGTTGCCAGGCGAATTTTATTTTTCATTTTACTAAGGCATCATTTTTTATGAATGACACTGAGACACTGTGTGCACACATAACAAGAAGAAACCTTCGTTTTACAGCATTTAAATTAATTTACTGGGGAGCTCATATTTGCACGTCTTACTTACACTTACTTAGATATTAGTATTTACAGATTAATTATAAACACTAACTAGGACGGTGAGGATGCTTAATCACGTTGAATAAAATTTCTTCCACTCACAATATCTATAAGTATCTGGAAATATCATTAGCAGGATACCACTTTCTAAAAATTGTTATCTTGGTTCAGTCTTGTCATACTTTTTGATGAATTTTATTCCAAAATCCAATCTGGAAGATGGACCTCCAACCGAGTTCATCTCCTTCATTTTTATGTAAGAGTAATTTTCCACCCACCCAACGGAGATGTTCTAATTTGAATACCAAACGGAAAAATGAATGAAAAACATTCTCAGTTTCGTATTACGCGAGAGCTCTTAAGCTGCGAAAGTAATCCAGTTTCCTATCTGAAATTAAATATGGAGACGAGATTTATTTCCTTTCTATTATGCGACACAGGCGAGAGGACAGGTAGTTTATTTTGTTTGAAAGAGAATTGTCTTGGGCCTTCATCACTCTATGAATTTTTAAATCATTAGAGGAATGCATTGATAATGGAACCAGTGGTAACATTATAAAATTGGAATTCAGAGCAATTGCTACAGAATTGCATTCTTTTCTATGGATTTCGAGTTCAAGAAATTTTCTTATGAGAACTATTATCTTATTTATTGGAAAGAAAGTTATCTTATATTCTTTCATTTTAGAGTATAATACATAAATCTCACTTATGCCGCATCAATCAAAATATTTCTTTGGTGAACGGTTAGTTTTGGAGGGCGAATGAAATTTTCAATTCTGAAATATATATAAATTTATCACTGAGAGAAACAAATCATGAGTAAAAATGGATGAAAAATCGTGTACCTTTAATTTAATCATTATTTGTTGCTAATCAATTGAAATTCTAGCCCACTTTCATTTGAAATCCTGTTTATTGTGAGTGAACAGTGACAAACAGCTCTATGAATTGTCGACTCGTTGGTTCGTTAATTTCATTGTGAGCAAACGCGGCACCCATTTGGAATAGCCCTTCTTCATGCCAAATTTTTCGTGAAAAATTGTAGACACAGTTGATATAACCACACATCATTTGTATCATTGGTACTACGTTTGAAATCAGCATACCACCAGCAAATCATTGTTTTTCCGTTTTCAAGACGAATGTAAAAAGAGCGTCACTTTCGCCACAGTTGCGTTGCTGTTTTTGGTCCCATTGATGTGAAAAGTATACGCGTGTCTTTTGAAGGTTAGTTATTTCGAAAAACGAAGTGGATTAAAAAAAATCTGTTTTAAAATCTGTTTCAAAATCTGTTCTTCCGTTAATTAGCTTGATATGATTTGATATAACAACGCCATCTGTGAGTTAGTCACAGAACTTATTGACCAACCTACTTATCGATTTATCTTCCTGGGAATACACTATGGAAAACTGAATGATTTCGATTTTCGAACATTCTAAGAATTTTTCTCACACGAAGATTGGTTATTTTTATACTAGATATCAACTCCCAGTAAAAGGTTTGATTAATTTATTCCTGACTTTTATGGGCTCAAACTCCCTTTCTTTGGATGATATTTCAAAAGCCACCATGTATGACTTTTCAGTATTTGAGATTTTGGTAATCATCAAGCTAGATGACTGTTACCGATTCCAAAATTTCTTAGGTTGTACAGTGTTGAATGACTTCAAATTTTATATAACATCTCAAGATGTTGTAGTTCATTCTCAATTTCAACATTTCATAAAAAAAAATATTGGGTTTTTTCAGAAATTTTGTCCGTTCTTATGAGTCTACTATAAACTGTAATAAACTTAGTTACTACTTATTCCATTCAATGGAAAAAACTGTCATTTGAATCAATGCACTTTTGCCAACGTAAAACAACAGGACCGTTTTTGACTGGTCCTGATTGACGAAGGTTCTACCAGTGAAAAATTTATCGAAAGTTCTTGACAAGATTTCCCATCTGGGGAATATGGTGAGGCAGAACTTCGAAGCTCAATTCGTTCAATTGTGATGGGTTAGTCTCCACCAGGTTCTTCAACTCTTTGCTCTGGAATACTATAGGTCAACCACGACAGGTTTCACTCCTAGTGATTATGTGTTTCACCCATAGTGATTATGAGAGTAAATAAGTACGATTTCATTTCCTTTTTGACAAAATTATTTTGTAAAGGATTAGTCAATTGTCCTAAAATTAAAATGATACCTAGCCTAAATGTAAATCTTCTATATTCTACAGAATAAAAAACTTGATTCAATGAAAATTTTTTCAATCTTAATTTGAATATTTTCAGTTCAGTAATAGATTTCATAGTCGATAGTAATCTATTAAAAATTCTTGATTCATTATTGATGGAGAATTGAAAAAGGAAAATAATGTTTTTCACCCGATTATTGATTGTGTTGCCCTTTTGTAGTACCTTACATAACACACATAATAAATGTCTGCATTCAAACAGGTGATTTTTTAAATTATTGGAAGGATGTCCTGGTCATACCCCTTTTTAAAAAAAATTCGGAAAGTTTCACAGATTTGCGTCCAATTAGCATTCTTTCAGCTGTTTCTAAGTTATTTGAAAGAGTTATTCACAACCAACTCTCTGAATTTGTTTCAACAAAAACTCTTTCACCAGAGACACAATCGGGCTTCCGTCCATCTTAGAGCTGTGAAACGATATTTTTGAACATCGCAAATGTGCAGAAGTGCTACATCACTTGTTTTGCTCGATTTTTTGGAAGCTTTTGATACGTTAAATTATGTTATTCTCCTCACTATCTTTGAATCCATTGTTTTGTCAAATATTGCGGTTCAACTTCTTGAAAACTATTTGACGAAACGAGTGCAAAGAATCAAATTAGACAATATGGTATCCAGTCCATTAGAGATAAATCGCGGTGTTTCACAAGGCTCGATTCAAGGTGCTCTTCTGTTAAATTAATATTATATATCACAAACTTGCTGAACGTACTCCAAAATAAACGAATACTCCGATGATACACAAATACATCGTCCATTCCACCTATCGGACATAAATCGGACTGCACAGCATTGTCTTCAAATACACGCTAGTAAAAGTGCAGTTTTGATCTTTTGGGCTAAAACAGAACTGAATGGTTCCCAATTAACTGCTGACAAGAATGTGGTTGCACCGACTGAATATGCAGAAAATCTAGGTATCATTCTTTAAATTTAAACGTCACATCAATAAATGCATAAGTATTGCCTAAAAGAACATCAAACAAGTTTATGGCAACAGACAATGTCTCAACAAAAAAGTAAAAACCATCCTCTGTTAATCTCTCGTATTATCCAGATTCAATTTTGGAAGCGTAATATATAGGCCATGGTACAGAATTATTTAAAAAATATTTTTCATGTCAGATTGCACGAGTCTACAACTTGATCTCTGAAGAATTTAAACTGATGTCTTTGGAAAAATTCAAAATATTTGAACGAAATCTCATGTGCACCCATTGTCAATAACAATATGAATAGTGGTTCGTAACATTGCTACTTCCTTTTTTTTGCACATTTATAACTATGTCGAATATACTACTGTGTTAATTATACAGGACGTTGTAACGGGGCGACTTGGTTGAGTCCAGTGACACATTTGCGCAACAAAAACACATCACATTGAAACAGGCAAAACTTTTGAAACAACCTAATAGAAAACATTCATATCTTGATTGACATTCTACTTGAATAATTAACTTTCTGGCTTTGTATAATCTCCGTGCAGCATTTTCCATGGAAAACCTTTCCCAATTTGAATTCACGAATGGATGAAAAACCCTTCCAGTCGACTTTCGTCGCCTTGTCCACGTTTCATCACACAGCTGGTTATTTATTTTTCGAGCTATCAGATGAGATATGGAAAATTCATATTCCTGATGGATAGAGGACATTCTGAATTTCGAGAGGTAGATGGAATTTTCGAACTGAAGCACACGAAGTCGTGTCTGGATTATACAGCCGGATGGAACATGATTCACAATGTTATAGTCGATGAAAAATTAGCATATTTTAATTTCACGAATCTAAGCTCGATGTATGAGTAATATATTGAAAAGAATTCAATTTTTGTTGTGGAAATTTTTTCCTAGGGATTTTTTAAAAGAATTCTTACCTTAGACAATCAGATGGAGAACTATATACAGGTGTAGAAAAGGCAATCTTTCAGTTCATCCGGTATTTTTTGCAAAGGAAAATATTCTATTTACCAGTAATTTGTCGATTTTATAATTTTGAAAAAAAGCTGAGCACAATTGAAATAAAATTGATACTTCACAAAGATGCATAGATTCTGCACAGAAGTTTTTTCAGATACAAACTGGGATACAAAGGTCTATTTTTGAATATCTTTTGAATATCTAAGTCCACATGAGTATTTAACTTCCAAATAAATGTTTTCAACCCGAAACTTCAAAAAGTACACAATGGAGATGATGAATTTTCATGGGAAAAAAAGTTATTGGCTTTCTACTACTCCATCTTGATACAAAAAAAGGATGAGAGAAAATTCCAAAGAAAGTTAGGAAATAATCAATTTGAAAATGAGAAACTCTATACATGGATGTGTACATCATGCAAATAAGTAACTTTCAGACACAAAATAAAAGAAAGTCCTTACATGGAGCACTTACATGGAACACTCTCATTCTCACTGGTATACATCGATGTTTCGCCTTGGGACACTTTTCCTAAGGCTCTTCAGTACCAAATTGGATACCATTATAGAAAATACAAACAATTCATTCATGAGTTAGATGAATTACACATCTATGTATAGAGTAACTTATTTTCAAATTGATTACTTCCTTCCTATCTTTGGAAGGTTCTCTCATCCTTTTTTTATATCAAGATCGAGTAGTAAAAAGCCAAAAACTTTCTTTCCCAAAAATTAATCACTCCTAAAAATATAACCCCTTCAATTCAAATGAATTTTCATGTAAGTGACAGTTTTTATCAATGCTTTTTCATATATTATGTGTCGCCTCTTGTGAATGATAACTGTTTTCATTCGCCTAATTGGAAATACGAACATCACTTGCAATCTTGATAGTCTGGAACATTGAGGAAAGGTTGGAGATTTATTACTTTTTATATATATACATTCACGGGAGATGTTCAAATGTCTTGGCACATTTGATACCATCAAGAGCGGCACATATCAGAAATACGAGACGGACTGTGGCTGCTCATAGTTTTGAGTTTCACCTCAGTACACCTCGAACTTCACCGTTCAAGACAAGTGTCCTGGCTGAGATATTTGAATATGAACAACTCTAACATTGTAGACTATTTCGTTGGTCAATTAAAATCCACACTATAGACACTCATCAGTAACCTTCGATCCTTTCTGGGATTTGTCTCTTCCCATATTACCAAGAACTGGTCAATTGAGTTTGTCACATTGCTTGGATTTCTTCACAAGAGAGAAAACTCTGGATGGAGATGAAAAACCAATGTGTTCGAGGTGCAGCTCCTTGTCGACTATGTGGCTCCTTGTCGTTATAATTTATATGCACTTTCGAATCACAGTGGTACTACTTACAACGGGCATTACACAGCATATTGCAGACACCCATATAGTGGTACGTGGCGTGAATACAACGATTCACAAGTGTTCTCAATTTCGCCAAAATCAGTTTTGAGCGATGAGACATATGTCCTCTTTTATGAACAGGAGCTGATTTGATTTGTATTTCATTCATTTTCAAACATTTTTGGATTATGAAGATGGAAACCTATAAATGGCATGAATCTGTTAGAACAATATCTATGAGAGACGAGAACTCTTTCATTAAGAAAACTGCATTTATGTAGAATGAACTTTCTGAGAACGTTTTTACAAATGGATTTATCTCCAGCGATTCAAATCCAACGTGAATCGCTACTTTTGCACAGGCACCGCTCTTAGAGCGCCTTAAGGATCCTTCGGCGGTGCTTGTGTTTATCCTTGAAAAAAAAATCCATGAAGAATGGAGTACAAACTGAATTGGAAAGATTAGATTTCGTAGGACCTCGAAAGGACCTTTTCCTTCAATTTGTATTTGAAGGAAACATCTGAACATCTTTATAAAGGATTCATTCTGAACCTAATTTCTTTCCATCTATCTTCCAAAATTATCCACATTTTTAGTTCAATATTGGAAAAGTATAATGCCAAAAACCTGTTTCCCGATTTATAAAGTTAGCACTTAGCAAAAAATCAATGGAACACGTCGATTTTTATTTCATCTTCACATTTAAAGTGTGTTTATGATTGCTCCACTGTATGTTTACAATTTATGACTTGAAATATTCGATTTTGAATTGGAAAAATTAACACAGTTTCTATCATATGTACATCGGCTTTCACGGACGGAGTTATGATTGAAAAACACAAAATCCAGGCTGCTAGGCCGAGGTCGAATAAAACCTGAACCACTAAACGTTTCGTCTGCTACTGCAGATACATCATCAGCGACGACTTTCACTAGTTGAAACTGAGACTGTCTGCTGCAGTAGCATACGAAACGTTCACTACTTCAGGTTTCATTCGATCACGGCCTAGCATCCCGAAATATGTTCTCTTTGAACAGTTTTTATTATCTTCCGTTGAAAGAAGTGATTCATCAACGTTTCATTGAATTTCTCAACATTGACATTACCACTGAAAGATATTTTCAACACACCGACCGCTATAACGAGAAAGAGGTGACATTTCAGTTATGTAAGGCATCTTTTCTAAATGTGGAGTGGCTCACAAGGTTACCCGATTTGGGTCACCTCGATTTTTTGCGGTGTCATCTGAATACTACCCTTTATAAAACTCGGCCAGTACCTTAGATGATCTACCACAAGGCTTTATTGCTTCAGAACTCCCAAAACCGCTTTGAAAAAAATCTATAACTTCTTTGAAAAAATATGATTTCGTTAAAGATTGAAATGTTGGTAGTTGAAATGTATAGGATAATGTTGTTGTTCTCAAGCTAGTGATTCATACCACACAGAAACATTTACAATAAACTCCGAATACTCTCATGTAATAAAAGGGTTCGTTGATGATATGGCTATCTTGTCGAAAGCCTAAAAAATTGCGGTTTTTTCAGCTGCTCTACCTTAAAACTGTTCGTTTCAAAATCAAAGTTGAGTGATATTTTTGTAGTAAATTTGACCTTTGCGATTTATTAGCAGCATTATATTTTTGTTACAAACGCATCTTTTTCATAATACTTATATCTGAAAAATGCAAGAAATATTGTAGAAGTTGCGCATTTTTTCGTATTACTCCGAGAAACATGACTAACCACCAACAAGAAACCTCAATAATTTTGTTATATCTGTATTAGTCAGAATCGACAAGGGGTTTATAGCTATCCCCAAAATTATAATCGTTATAAATTACACTAAATATATTTTATTCACAAATACGTAACACTGAGAACATTTGATAAAATCGATATCAATAATTGCTATCAATACGCCACATTTTCATTCAATGTAAGTTCTCGTTTTTATGGCTCAAAAGTGGTTCTTTTACTCCGCGTTCCGCGAGTTTAATTGAAATTCCCTCAATCCACACTCCATCATTGCAATTATATTACCAAATGAAGTTCTCTAGCATACGGCTTCCCTATTTTAGCGAATTCGAACATGTTTTTTTTATCAAGAATAAAAATAAACTCATCTAACCCGTGCACAAATGCAATATGGCATGTTAGCCCCGGAGCCAGAGATAGATTTTTGTCAGGAATGATTCGTCTAATGGTGTTATGAAGCATAATATACGTCAGCTAGTAACTAAAATAATAAATTGATGGATGTAGCCGTTACTACGTGGTAGGAAATCGTAATGAAGGAAAGATAAATTAAAGTTTCTATGTTTTTTACAACTTTTATAGGACGAGCAGTAACGTTAGTTACAAATAAAAGTGGTAAAAAACATAGAAAGATTAATTTATCTTTTCTTAACTAAAATAATAAATTTAGAGAATTTTCAATTGGAAATTTATCGGGTAATACAGAAAGGAAAAAAAGCCAGTTGACTGAAAACTTGTCAAATGGAGGGTTGGGTAATATTTCGAAGAAATACAACCGTCAGCAGATTTTAAGTCGAACAAAAATCATCTGACTCTTGGAGACAGTTGCTGCCGTGGCCATTCACGGTGCCGCGATTGACGTTTTTTACCAGTCTAGGATAGTGAACAGCAAGCTGAAAATATTTCAGGTAATTACAATTTTGTTCTAGTCAAACTCATTAAGCTTAACAAGGATGATTACGATGTCTCTCAGAAGCAGCAAGTAGAAAATGGAACCGACTTCAAAAGTACCTCAGGAAAGCTCGTCATTTGAAAATCTGAAAATATACTATTATTATTATGAATACACTGACCCGATACTTAATTATTTGAAATGCATTTCTCAATCATGTATCGAAACGTGTCTTGAAAAAAAATTTTGTTTGAAAAATGTATAATTATTATCATATGCAGATGGCATAGTTATCTGGCAGACCTGCAAATTTGTGAACACACTGTGCGATAGAGCCCAGGATGGGCTCAAATTAATAGAAACATAGTTTAAGGAACACTTATTGTCGATCAATACCAAGAAGACTGAGATGGTCCTTGTCACCAGGAAAAGAAGTTTATCGTGCTTAAATCCTCCCGAGATCTTCAAAAGCAAGCTGAACATCTTTAAAGAGGTGAAATACATTGGTAATACCCTCGATAGGAAGCTAACATGGAAGTCTCACCTACAGAGTAGAGCAAAAATAGCATATATGGCTTATGAGCAATGTCGGAGGACAGTGGAACACGTATGTGGTGTTTCACCCCATGTTAACGTACTATGTCCTCCGAGATGCGACTATTTATAGGTCATTCGAGTACTTTCACCTATCCCCTCTTCTCTCTTTCCGCTTCATTGGTTTTAGCGGGAGATGACCGTTTGGCGTTTGGCAAAAAACGATCAACTCCCGCCAAACGGTCATCTCCCACTAAAACCAATAAAGCGGGGAGAGGAAAAAGACGATAGGTGAAAGCACTCGAATGACCTATAAATCTCGGAGGAATAAGTCCAGTTATCACCCGAAGACGATTGAGGATACTAACAATCGAAACGTCGTGACGTAACTTGGTTTGGAATCTTTTAATTTTCATTTTTCATTTTTTGGTAATAACATTTTTTAATTTGTAGCTTTCATTAATATTTAAATTTTTTTTGGTTGTTGCTTGTATGTAATTTCTTTGTAATTTAAGTGTTTTTGTTTAATGAAATTGTTATTTTCGGTTAATTTTTTAAATTTTTTTTCAGGGATTTCAAATCAATTTATATTATATCAGACAATGGAAATCCGAACTGATAAAATATAGAACTTCAAATTTCATTTCTATATCGACATAGAATCTATTAAATAATACTATATTTTGAGATACCCACATGACAACAGTCATGTGAAATACTTATAAAACTGGTCTAAGTTCTGTACATGTGGCACCTGAGAGACGCCGTAGTCACCCTTATTGATGAGTTCCATCTCGTGTATAAGACTGCGACTTGGAAAAATATGCGGTTTCGTTACATATGTTCAGTCCGCCAATCATAAGCTCCTAAACTATATGCTTCATAACATAAGTATACAAAACGTTCTTGAAATTACCGAATGGGAAAAAATTGGTCACCAAAATCCTGTCACTGGCTCCCGGGCTATGTGTAGCTCTGAGGCTTAAAATGTAATTTTTCATGTGAGAGCACCTGCGGAACATCATTTGGAACTCTCGCCGCCATTTACTAATATATATTTTTCATTTAGATATTTTTTTATTTCGCAGGCGGAGATATGGAGCGTGTTCATTGCCATTTTGAGGAAGAGCGTCCGCAACCTGCAAGCGTGCACAGATGTTGGACTCATAGAACACGTTCTCAAGAGATTGAGGACGGCGGATGTTGTTGTGGCAGGTGAGTGAAGAGTCTAGTTTCTAAAATGAAATTATTGTGAAACGTTATGCCCCTGCTCTTTAGTCGGCTATATGAAAAAATATAGTTCTGACTTGGCAAGTCGAAGCATTTTGTGTTGAAAATGATAAAACCAGTCTCTTGAATAAGCCATTTGATATTAGGACTGTATGAGATCGTGAGACAAGCCAACTGGGTTTCAAGATAAAAGTCAAACCCTTGTCAGCTACCTCCACCCTCAAATAAATAGTCAAGGGACACCTTATTTGAAATATCTTTGAATTCTGTATTCAATCTCATGAATTTGGTTAATTACAATGTCAGCAATATCAGAAAAAATATTGAATTACTTTTAGGTTCATATTTAACCTTCAACTAAAAAGTTGAACTAAACAGAAAACTTCACTGTATTAAATTTTTGAACTGATGACCATTAACCTGATACAATAGTATGAACGAGTTACTATTTTAACCCTTAGATTCTGAATGATATTAGGTTTCAGCCTTCAGCACATTCTGAATAATATCAGGTTTTAGTCTTCAGCTCTTGGCAATCCCTCTCCCTCTACCAAAATCATCTACAGTATTTGGACACATCTTGTAGATTTTTGATTTCAACCATCGTCACAGAAAAAAGTAAACTGAAGTAGGTGATTTAGGCCGATTTCGGAAACTTCCCCCACCACATTCAACCTGACCCCACCACTGATATTTGTTCCAATTTTGTACAGGAATTTGTTCTGTGCTCCAATGTTTTGAGATGTCAAATCGTCCTTTTCGCAGACACCATTCTATTATAAAAGTTTCACAATTCCCAAACTGCACTTGGTTGGGCAGAATCCGCTCTGGCTCGACTATCATAGTGAAACAAATTTGTAGAGATATTCAGTACGTGCGATATCAAAGTGACTCGTGTGAGAGAGTGTCCTCTTTTTTATGTGTTTTTTCAAAAAGTGGGAGAGAAAAAGAGATTACACCAGCAGCGTCAAACTAATTGCAGTAATGGCATATTATATTGCAGAGAGTCACACAAAGTCAAACTAAAAAGGCACTCCATAAGCCTTTTCATACATACAACTGAAGGTTGTTGAAGGCCGAATCCTTGAATCATCGAA
This sequence comes from Leptinotarsa undecemlineata, assembly GCA_015342065.1. Taxonomy (NCBI): domain Eukaryota; kingdom Metazoa; phylum Arthropoda; class Insecta; order Coleoptera; family Chrysomelidae; genus Leptinotarsa; species Leptinotarsa undecemlineata. The sequence continues at coordinate 11,272 of WOGP01002361.1, forward strand.
AAAGCCTCGTGAATCAATAACGGTCGTTCAAGGGCATACCCAAAACACAACCTTAAAACCAACTTGCCTGTGACGTAGGACATGGTTATTCAAAGTCAAACCCAAAGCACTCTTTCAAAGTTACCTTGGCTACGTCATGCAACGTATGCAGAGGTAATTTCAAGGTTAAAAGTGGGTAGGGGATATTTCGAAATCGGCTCAATTCAACTGCTCACTGGAATCAAATGAGGGAATCTGGATGGCCGTTTTGTGGAAGCTCGCCTTCCAATACATCGACTCGAAAATTTATTATCGAGGAACTATCTTACTAGTTACCTAGAATTCCTACCCAAACATTTCATTTTTGGGTATATTGGATGTGAATTTGACGTCATATTTGGATTGTAATCCCTCTTGTGTCAAACATTTTTAAGATTTACTTGCTCATTCGGATGAAAGGTACAATTATCTACATGTATTGTATATACATGTATTGTACAACAAAGCTGGATTACAATTTCTGAGACAACATTAAAAGATTCCACTCTTCTGCCAAAGTCATTTTGTGAGAGTGGAATTTGTGCAGATCAGGAATGCTAAAGATGTTTGCACGACTTACTATTGATGTTTGGGTCAAGTTAGTCAAAGACTGCGTATTTTTATAAAGGTAACGGGGCCCAGAACCGCAACATTGATGCCTTCGTTATTGATTATTCGTGAACGGTATGTTATTAACGTAACCAGTTTCCATAAATCCATACATTGAAGAGTGTTAACTTTTACGGCGTGAGATAACTGTATTTTTTGACCGTGTATATGAAGTATGTCAAAGATTATGGGAATTATACAAAAACTGTATAATAGATAAAGTGCACACACTGTGGACACTCGATTATTTCTAGAAGTTGTCACTTTCCATATCACGAAGAACTGACCAATTGAGTTTTGTCTCAGCACTTGGATTCCTTCATAAGAGAGGAAACTTTGAATGGACATAAAAAACCGACTAATTGGAGTTGCAAGGAAAGACTAAAATGCACAACATCACTATTATATATCCATAAGTTTCCATGTATTTTAGTAATTCATTTTGAAAGATTATCTCCAACGGAAAGATTCACAGGCAAGTTAAATGTTGCCATCGAATTACCTCTAGATATATTAGATATGAACAATTATGCAGCAGATAATGTTAATCTATATGCACTTTCGAAAAACAGTAGGACTATTTACAGCGGACATTAAAAAATAAAATAAATTAATATTTTTCAATATGTTATTTCATATATAGCGTGTTTTATCCACAATCAAAAGTACTGACCACTGAGGCACACCCCGAAAAAAAGTTCCTGTTAGAAAAATAAACTACCAATCAGCGTATCCAAGCTTTTTTAAAATACGCCATCATCTAGTTATAATAAAATTAATTCCATTTGGCTGAAACACACCGTAATACTGAATTCTTGACTGATTCTAAGGAGGGATTCTAATGTCAATTTGTCAATTCGACATCGCCTTTTCGAGCATTCCTAATAGAAAAAATCGGTAAAATGCCTTCGCCTATCAGCGACAAGACGTATTAGATTAATCGAACGGAATGCGATGTTGGGTTTTTGTGGTTCGGTTTCTAGACATGATTAGTGTCGGACATCGATTTCATTCCGCGCTGTGCGGTTGGTTTGCCATTCTTCGTACGCTCCTTTTCTTTTTTTATTCGGAGTTAACCGCAAATGGAGGTTGTTGCAATTGATTTTCTTTGACCAAAAATGGCATTCATTATATTTCACTGTTTTCAATCAGGGAGGAGTATATTAGCGTTCTCAATTCAAAATACAATCATTCAACTCATGCATTTTGGTTCGACCTTCCGTGATAATACTTATTGAATTTTTAGCATACATTTTATTCAAAACGCATTTCGATACACGGTAGCTTCATCAGTTACTAGTACATCAAACTATTCTACAATATATTTTATATAACCCTAGGTAATGACAACTTCAGACTAATACGCAAGTTTCCATCCCTTTATTAGTTTACTTCGTACTGCACTTTCAATTAGATCTTCCTCGATCTGCTTGTTGGTAGTGTTTATATATCGTAATGGAAATCTCTGGAAACCGTTAGGAATATTCTTGAAGCGACGCGACATCTAGAATAATAGCGAAGCGCGACCTTGCCAAGTCACAATTGATTTGAGGACGACCAGCGGCGGCCAGCGGAATTTATTTAGGGGATGGTTTACAATAGTACTAACAAAATTACACCTAGTTAGTGCTTTATATAAATCAACGATTTGAATCATATCACCTTCTACTTACTTAATGACTAATAATTCCAACTAACTGATTTTTTTTATGCAAAGAGAAAGAAATTCTAGAAACTCATTCAAGTGGATATGTAATTGATAAAAAATAACTGATTTCACGTATCAACTAATTACTGATTTTCACATTAGGAAATGAGATTGAAGTGAAGATTCAGTAAATTTCGAGAATTAGTATTCCATGGTTTTTTCCACGTACTTTCAAAGATTAAGTTTCGAACCTCAATTTCAATTCAAATCAATAGATTTTTGTTGGATCCTCATTATATATTTGGAATTTCACCTTCGCCGCTATTCGATTTTCGATAGTCAAATCGTGAGACAAATAAAAATTCGGGGATTCAAAAACGAAGCTTAAGTAATTATATTTACCCTAAAAAACCGGACCGTCTCTCAGCGTTACTAATCCGCCCGTCTGATGAAGCTTTTTCATCGGCTTTTTTCTTTTTCAGATTTGCTCATCGAAATGCTTGGCGTATTGGCGAGCTACAGCATCACTGTCAAAGAACTGAAGCTTTTATTCGGCGCCATGAAAGCCGTTACGGGGAAATGGGTAAGTTTGAATCGATACGCAGATAGACTTTTCGTTGGCGAAAGAAAATTGGAACTGATAATGATTGCTCACGTTGACGAATCACATATACGAAGACAGTTAAACAAATAAGGAGAAATTCAATTTTTCTCAAAAAATATTCATTTATTCATCAATTTCTATTTTGTCCCCTACAGAGGACTCCTCTTCGGAGTCAATACACGTTTTTTTAAATCCTATGAGCAGTTCTGATATGCTTTTTTTGGTATATCTTTTGGTTCACTCTGCGATTTCGTTTTTATCTCCCCAGTCGTTAGGAAACGCCGTCCTTTTATGGTATCTTCAATCTTGGGAACAGAAAAAAGTCGCATAGGACCAAATCTGGTGAATACGGTGGCTGAGGCATGATGACGGCGTTTTTGACCAAAAAATTACAAAAAAGCAATGACGAGTGAGCAGGTGAAGTAACTGTAATACCGGACGTCAGCTTCGTATCACATGAGCGATGCTAATGCAACGGGTTTTTTGGTAAAAATTCTCCAATTCTGGAACGAACTCTGCTTTCACGCACTTCATGCTGAAAATTTCTGAAAAAATTGAAAATTGCATGGCGTAAGCCGGTCGTTGCCACTTATGAGTATTTGTGAGCACGCAATTCTTACACAAAATTTGATGCAAATTCTTCGACTAATATTTTCGATAGTAGAAAATTTAACGCGCAAACAACTTTCAAATGGGCTCATTTAACAATTTTTTTCATTTCATTATTTGAAGGTTTATGTTTCAAGTAGAACATCTGCAAAAAATCAGAAATTTCACTCTTTATCTTCCCCCTCAAATTAATAGTTGAATGTGGTCAAGCTTGACGTCACATCAATCGACTCGGCGACAAGGGAGTGCTGGCTGCGATGGCAGCGTAAATCTCCAACTACAGGCCCGGTTGCCACCGCTCGAAGCTCGTTGCCTGGTGTGACGTCAAAATGTATTAGTTTTTTTAAACAATATTTATTTTTCACTTTTTATTCCGATTTATTGTAAAAAATATTTTTTTGAGTTCTAGTCACTAGTATTATAAATACGGGGCACGAATGTAAAATTCCTCTCAAACAACATAGTAAAGTTTGAGGTCTTAAATTCTATAGTAATACCGAGATGCAGTAAGTGCGGAGACAGTTGTGAAATTTGTTTCTAAGTGAAGAGAAAATTTGCAGTAATAATTTCAAAAAACAATTCAGTCGTGATGTTTCGATTTGAAGTGTCATTCAAAATAATAATGGACTAAAAATATTTTTTCAGTGAATAATTTTATTTTTCAAATCAATCTTTTGATTTGATATGTATGTCCATTTCGTTCAAAACTTTTTTCTGTACTGAATCACAGGTAATTGAAAATATTTAAATATCTAAATATTTTATGTGTAGTACAAAATTTCGCCAACACTTAAAATTTATTTTTTCTTTTGATTTTCTTTTGAATAACCTATCAAGGAGGTTAAGTACAGCGCCATCTGCCCGCGAATAGATCAAGCAATAATTGATAGTTATATACAGCGTCATCTGCCCGCAAATAGATCAAGAATTATTAAGGAGGTTAAGTACAATGCATCTGCTCGCGAATAGATCAAGCAATAATGTCGATAATTTTGTCAATACATATCCCGAGCTTAAGAGTTACAAGCAAACAAACATACAAACAAACAAACATTCATGCATACATACAGGTGAAGCTGATATAAAGCGTGTAAAAATGAAAAAAAAAGCCAATCGAATATACTCAACCCACGACATTTCAACATTCACCTTATTTTTTTAACAGACCCCGTACAGTACATTCATGAAGTGTTATTTCGACCTGCCATCAGTGATATTGGATCACGAATGCAAAACTTTTTACTGGATCAGCTTTCGATCTTGAATATAAATAGTTTTGTAAGGAAATATCCCTAGACAAAAAAAATCACGTTACTGTGTATTTATCTTGACAGAATAATAAACCACATTCATATGAATTCTACTAAAAAAAAAACAACTATAACGAATATTACAGATAGCCATTTCACGAAAAAGTGAAACATTTCAGTTCGTTTCATCAGAAGTGCAACAAATTCTGTTGAATTCGAGTAAAACCTCTTCCAAAAGTTGTTCTACACGCTGGAAGTGTATAAGAGTCATTGACATTTCATTGAATTTATGTATTTGTATATGAAATGTCATATGCATAATCCAATAATGCAGGCGTGGTTCAGCCTAGTGCCACTAACGAAATCTGTGGTAGATCGAAGAAACACTTTGTGTTGGTGACCTACCTTAAAGTAATCATCAATGCTGATTTGTTGATTTCGCAAATATATCACAAATGTGTGTAATGCAACTTCATACCGCCATATTTTGTTAGTCAACTTTTAGTGACAAACACTATCAGATCTTCTTGGAAGGTCGGCGAATATGCAGGATTTCTGTTACTTTAGAACGCAAGGTTTTGAAGATTTGTGATGATATATTGCATCTTCTGTCAATTTTCCCTTCCTCAGCCCATTTTGATAGTCTGAAGAAACATGCACTGAATCAGAATATCCTTCATTATTTCAGAAAAAACCAACAAAAGGGATAAGGGATGTAGGCAGTATAGTATAGGCAGTGTAGTAGCACATATTGACTTGCATTTGATCAGTTCGGACTTCCCATTGTCTAATATGATATAAACTGATTTGAAATCCCTGAAAGAAACTGTGAAAAAATCAGAAAGATTAGCTGAAAAACGATGTTATTGAGCAAAAAATTTAAATTACAATGAA
>WOGP01002362.1:0-16902 GCA_015342065.1 Leptinotarsa undecemlineata
TTTTTCCCCTATTTCTCTTCAATACACCTTTTTCTTTGCCAATCATTGCTGGGGCCCCGCCAGTTGAAAGCGACACCATTTTATCTTAACTAATGTTAGATTTAGTAATAACTTCATCAATGACCTTGAATAAATCTTCTCCTCGAGTGTAACTTTTCAACGGAAATATTGCTAGTAACTCTTTCCTAAAACTCTGACACTCAATATCAAGAAATCTTACGAAAATAGATATTTGTTCATCATCAACAATGTCACATGATTCATCAAATGCTATGGCGTAGCAAGGTGGCGGTTGGTTTAGTTGATAATCGGAGGGATATTATAAATTTATAAAATAAATCATTTCAGGTGAAAATGTATTCTGTTTGAATATTTCTTACAGGAAATCTGATTTATTATTAATGATTATGGAAATGAAGCCAGTTGTTCTACCACCTACTAGATGTTTATTCATGTATGGCTTTATAATAGAGCGCGTGGTTTACTGGGTTGAAAGAAAGAAAGAAATTTTATTGACCTCAAATTACAATTTCTCATACATTAGAAAATATCTGCAATAACAAAATTTGCATAGGTACGTTATACTGAAAATATAAAAAATATACATAGAGTACATAAAAAAATCTTACAATAGTTATGACCAAAATACACATATATACACACATACACACATATAGGTACATAAATTAGGTCCACTGACAATTGAACACCTTATCAATCTTATAGAAGCATCTTATAGAAGCCTTGGTTGACAAGTGAATTTTTCACTTTGAACTTCAATTCTTCGATATGAAGGAAGATCTTCCCACTCACTAGGCAAAGTGTTATATATTTTTATGGGAATAAACTTCGTTTGTTTGGCTGTGTTTTGATAATGCATCTTCGGTAGCCTGATGATATCTTTGTGTTTTGTATCATTGTATCAGCATTGTGAATGCTGGAGCCACTATTATATTTATTTTTATGTACAAACAGTACTGCTTCTAGTATATACATGGAAGGTAATGTAAGTATGACCCATTTTATGAAGATTGGTTTAGCATGGGTTCTGGAATCAACTATTTCTAAATCTCTCATTATCTTTTTTTGGATAATGAATACTTTACTTGCATATGAGGAAGCACCCCTTATCAGTATTCCATAGTTTATGTGGCAACGAGCCATGCCAAAATATGCAGTTCTCAGCACATCGTTCGAAACTAAACTCCTTAGTCCTCTCAATGCGTAGCGACACCTTGAGAGCTTTTTAAATAATGATGTCGTATGTCCATTCAAATTAAATTATTGCAAATGAACTAATTCATAACAATGATAAATGTTAATTTTAAAAGTAATGAACTTTGCTTCATATAATTAGATGAAGAAATTTGTGATTTATTCTCAGATTTGATGAACAAGCTGTACGGTTTGTGAGATCCGATATAAAGAATTTTCGATTAGAAATCATGAATATTTATAATTACGATGAGGGTTGATATTATTATGTGATTTCTTTCGAAATTGGTATCTAGGGGCCTTTGTGGATCGATATTATGTTTTGTTTTCAATAATTCATGCTAACGAATTCTATAATTACGAAAAATCATTAATGTAAATGAAAAAAACTGTATTCAAAAATGAAAAATATGTTTTTCATATGTGTGCTATAGGTCTATGATCAACAGATTGAAAAGCTTTCTGCTGAATGTTCAGTTTCTATACTAAATAGTTATTCTTGTGCAACCGGTGTTAAATCTGTTATTGCTCACTCAATAACTAACTTACGTCACATAAAGAATATAATTTCCGTTTTGGTTTCCTTTTTTGCACGAGGCCCTCGCGTTGCATATAGACAATATTCAATAAAAAATGACGGTTGTCATTTTTTTAACCTTTTTTTTATGGGATATGTCAAATGATGAAATACTATAAACCCAGTTTCAAAAACCTTATTTATGAGAGTGAGATCAAAAAAGTGATAATTAAAAACATCAAAAATATGTCGGTCTACAAAGACCTCTAGATACCAATTTTGAATGAAATCATGATTTCTTATCGAACTTCCTTTATATCGGGCCTCACAAACCGTACCGCTTGTTTATTAAATCTGAGAATAAATCACACATTTCTTCATCTGATTTTATGAAGCTAAGTTAATTACTATTGAAATTACTATTTATCATTGTCAGTTCATTTGAAATAATTTAACTTCAACCTAGTAAACCACGCGCTTTATTATAAAGCCATACATAAATAAAAATCTAGTAGGTGGTAGATAACTGGCCTTATTTCCATAATCATTAATAATAAATCAGATTTTCTGTAGGAAATATTTAAACAGAATACATTTTTAACTGAAATGATTTATTTTATAAATATATAATATCCCTCCGATCATCAACTAAACCAACCGCCACTGTTTCATGGTCCAACTTACTTCAAATGTAAACAAACAAAGTTATGCTGCCTTCAATGTAAGGATGGAAAAGGCATCTCTATTGTCTTTTGTTACTCTGAGGCTATGACTGACAGTCTGTCCCCCCGCCCACACGCCCGCGTCACCGATTTTGATACCCGCTCGCGCTTGTTTCAACAAAACAGAAAAATGGCAAGCACGCATGAATACACATACACACAGGGTAGATAGGAAACTAGTAAAACCATATCAGTTGTAGATGCTTGTAAAACAGGTTGACTAGGCAACTTGAAATAAAATAAGTACATACTTAGTTGAATTATATGTGGCTCAAAAATATTACTTCAATTAACAAAGGCATAGCATACCTTATCTACGTATTGATTTTTATACTTGGTATATAGTACATCACAATATTTCGCGGTCCGATGTTCGACTTTTCGCGATCCGCCTATTGCCGACCATTGGTATATAATAACCAAAAAAATCCTTCTCGATTTCTTCCAGTTAAACTATCTTTTTTCGCTTTTCGTAAGCTTCCCAAATTTTATATTTCGTGAGACGAGTACTGAAATTAGGTAAAGACAAATCTTGAAAATACGTGTAATTGCAAAAAACACTTAGGTCGGCAACACAGTACAACTAGGTAACTATCATATATATTACAAAGTTTTTTATTCTCTTGTTGTTGAAAAGTTTGTTCGAAAGGAGATATAAATTGAAATAGAATTTGAAAATGGTAGTGATATAACATTCTAAAAACGAAAATTCTTCAAGTTTTACGCGAAACAGCTGAGTTCGTTATGTCTGGTTGTAGTACCCTTCTCAAGACATTATAAATAATTTTTGTATTGCCATCTGATGAAAATGGCAGGAACCTGATGAAATCAAGAGCTAATTATTTCAAATTACCAGAAATGTTGATTTGAGAACGACGTATAAGCCATTATTTAAATAAAGGTCAAATTAAATAGCAATAATTATTTTTTCATATTTCTTCATATTATTGTTGATAGTAATATGATGAGTGGTAAACTCCTTTGGTATTTCTTTGAATAAAAACATTTGCATGCCAATATATTGCTTTGCTGACGACAGCACACTTGTCTCGTCATTCCATTTGGATTCCAGGGCATCGGCTACGGAGGCATATTTTCATCGGAAGCGCAGCAGGAGTTTGCATATCTTAATGAGGATCTAGAAGTGATTTCCAATTGGGGTGAAAAGAAACCAGGTTCAATTAAATGTCAGGCATCGGCTTTCTTCAAAAGATAAATGTCTCCAAACCAGAGATACTAATGTCAGGTCAGACAAGATAAGTTTGTTGAGGGTTAAAATGGACACCTATATGTCTTGGCACAATTATGTCGCTGAAACTGCAAAGGCTGCTTCTCAAAAGCTTGGAACACTTCCGAACCAGAAAACTATATACACCTCAGCAACTTCTGATACTTTATAAAGCTCAGATCAGACCTTCTTTGGAGTATTGTTCTCATGTATGTAACTCTGCTCCCAAACATACCCTTAAGTTGCTGGATTCCACCCAGAAAAGAGCATCACGTGCAACCTTGATAGCCTGGAACATCGAAGAAAGATTGGAGATTTGTCTCTCTTTTATAGATACTTTCACGGTAAGTGTTTAAGTAACTTGGCACATTTGATTCCAGCAAGAGCGGTATATATCAGAAATACGCGACGGACTGTGGCTGCTCATCGTTTTGAGATTAAAAAAAAAGTCGTCAATAATTGATTTCCAGATTGGATGAAATTTCATAAATCTGCTACTAGTTTTGGAAATTGGTCAGCTGTTGAACACCTACACCATTCCAGAATTGAAACATGTAGGATCCTTTTTGATACATTTGATTTTCAATTCTTTTTATTGTCTATATTTTTGAGAAGTATGTCCACATGTTCCAAAACAGTTAAAAAATTTTTAGGGATTTCACAACGATGGCATAACTTTAATAACTATGACAATGAAAAATCATGTCAGAAATGAAAATTAACTTTTTATTTGATTTCGAATGAGAATGATATTTCTGTTTCCAGTTGTTGAAGTTCAGGTGAAGTGATGAAAATAATAGCAATAATTCTTACTCACACTAAATGTGTGTAACGACAATGAAAAATGGAATCATAATATATAGACTGAAAAAGCTTCTCATGAATTTTTGGGGTGTCATAACCCTCAGAAGTGGTGCACCAGAAAATCTTGAAAAAAAACACAACTCCGCTAGGGGGTAAATTTTTCGAAGGTATTATACGACTATTATGAAAAAATAGAAGAACGGGGTCCATTTGAAGGTAAACATTAGAATCATGGCTTTCGGTATACATGCCGTTTCTTTTATCATGTTGCTTTTATCATTGCTAACAGATACGAAGAGGTTCAAATGGAAAAAATGGTAACTGTTATCGGGAACAATATAGTGGTCAAAGAAAATTTACGGGGACTCTCGCCTTTCTTGAGTTATACGGGGAAAATAAAAAATGCTGGTGTTTCGATTTTTCGAATGGAATTGTTATTTCGGAGAATATAAAAAACAAAAGAAAAATGTTATTGTATTCGAAGTGTACTATGACGATGTAATAAAAAATATTCGATGAAACGTTTCGTGTCATCAAGTCGTAAGTACGGACCTGTTTTTTTTTATTACAGATTTTGATATTATACAGATATCATACAGATATTTTTATAGCGTTTTATTTGAAATAACCACCATCATCAGTGGCAATAAAAAAACAGAAAACTATTTATTTTATCATGAACTTTTGGGAAAAATGAAACCAATACGGAAAGTTATAGCTACATGGCAATCTACATTGAATGCTAGAATTGACGACCTCTTTGTTAAATGCACATAAGTTGTAGGTCCAGACAATTTCTGTGGCAAAAATAGCATAATAGGTGTAAAGCATCTCTTGTTTTTTGTTTGAGATGGTCGATATCTGTACTTGGTGTTGAAAAAACTTTATCCTTTATGTATACCTAGACAAAAAATCTAAAGGAGTAAGATCAGGGGATCGAGCTGGCCAGTTAATTGGCCCATTGTTTCAAATCCATTTTCTTGGGAATATTGCATTTAAATGTACCCTTACTATTGCTGTATTATCGGCATGAGCGTTGTCCTGTTGAAAAGTATTTCATGGCGGATATTCAATGGCAATTGATCTAAGTAGCCATCGAATTCATTGAAAAGAAAATGAAGATACATTTCACTATTCAAATGATCATCGTAAAAGAAAGGGCCAAAGATGTTTGTTCCCACAATTACAAACCAAACACTTATTCCAAACCTTTCTTGGAAATTGTGAATTTTCATTTCTATTATTCCACCTATGATTGATATTTTCGTTAAACTATCCATTGTTGGTGAATTTTGATTCGTCCGTCCATATTATTTTTCTACAAATATTTCCAACTTCCCTATTTCTACGTCCACTTCGTGAATCGTACTCTACTTCCGTAATATCTTTCATTGTGGTGATGAACTTTGGGTATACTGGATTTATATTTGAAAAGAGAAATGAAAATTTCTGTTTTATTACCACTTTTAATTGTAACTAACGTTACTGCAGTTTTCTCCTATAGGGACATTTTCAAACTTACACAACTCAGTTTATTTTTTTTTAGTTTATTTTTAACACCAAAAATATCGTAAATGTTCTTGCTTTTTTTATAACTATTCAAGTAAATACAACAAATTAGGTATCATTGGAAAGATAATTTTGTGCTCTTTCAAATGATATATCACTCGACCCCACTTTCCATTTAAAATTTTAAGGTTGTTACTCACCCTCGCTAGGGAGTTGAAGGCACAGGTAGAAAAATACATCTGAAATGTGTCCCCCTCAAAAGCAAAATTGACCTGTCCAAGCATTTTTGCGTTAAGTTACAAAAAAAGGAGAAAAGCAAGGTGCATACTTTTCGTTGGACCACTCGAAATAATATATTTTTGATGTAGATATGTTTCAGATAATCATAAAAGGTTTTCTTATTCAAAGTTCATTGTAGAACACGCTCAGAGCAATAGGAAAAATATGAATAGGTACCTAAAAATGAAAAAAAAGTCTTGAAAAACTTTACGGTACATAGGGAAACGTGAAAGTTGCAATTGTATTTTTATTTAATTCATGAAACCAATTTCCAGGGCCGTAATTTAAAAGGGAATAATTCACACAAGTTTAATCAAATATTACCGAAACATCCCAAAATATTGAATTGAATTCAATTTCTCAGTATGAAGTGTACGTCGATGATACAAAAACTACAACGAAAAATATAGGTCCGTATTGAAAAATTGAAAGATGGGGGTGGCCCAAGTCAGATGCCACCCTGTATAAAAGATTCATGGACCTATTCTGATAGCCAACATCAAGTGACAATGGCGAAATGTGGACAGATTTTCAATATATCTGCGAATATATCTGCGAATAAAGAAGATATAGGCAAAAAAATAATTTGGGATTTTTTTATTTTATCTGTATATCTCCAGAACCAGAAGAGCTATATTCCATTCTTTCTCATCATTGAATAGGTCTCTGAAATACGCAACTTTGCCACAATTTAACCGACACTCTATCTCTTATCGTTTACGAGATCCCCGTGTACAGAAACGAATTTGAATAGCCCTGTATATTTGCACATAATCTCCACGTGAGATGACCATGCCCTCAATTGTCTCGTGGAGAATATCCAATATGACATGAGTCACATTGGATATACTGTCTTGTTGAAACCACATGTCGGTGGTGTCTAGATCATCCAGTTGGACCCAAAAGGAGTTGGTAATCATCGACCTTTTGTGCTCGCCGTTCACAGTGATTGCCTGGCCAACGTCGTTCTCAAAGAATTATGGACCAAAGACGACACCAGCCTAAAATCCACACCAGGCAGTGTCTTTTTTGGAATGCTTTGGACGCTCTTAGATCACATGTGGATTGGTATCGTCCCAAATTTGACAATTTTGTATGTTCACGTACCCGTTCATCCTGAAATGGGCCTCATCACTGAAGATGATTTTTCGATGAAAATTTTGTACGGGTGTAGGCCCAAGTCACGACGGGAAATTCGCCAAGTTGTGGTCTGCGAAAGCCTGAGTTATTGTGAGCGACGCAAAATCGGCAGATCTTGCGTATTATGATCTTTTCTGTTTATCCATATTTATACTTTTTTTACAGGTCGTTAGTTATTTTAATTTACAGAAAATAGAGTGCAGGCTTCAGTGCATAAGACACAAATTTTTTATAATTGTTTTCCACGTTTTTTTGAACATTTATCTCTATGTGGTGAAACATTTTATATAAAATTCACTTTATTTTGTACTTATTCGTGGGAGAAAAATAATGCACGAAATATTTTGAGAAGTTCATCCAGTACAAGACACTTGGTAATTTCTTGAATCCTCGGATATTCAAAGTGTTATCTGGAAAAAAATTATATTTTACCATACCTTCAAACGAAAGTCTTGATAATGCATATCAATAAATGAAATTCATAATGGAATTCATCAAAATTCTTCCTTTGACAAATACGTGGAACGAAATATGAACCTTCACAACCCAACAAGACGTCATATCCTAACATGTTAAACCACGAACAAATTAAAAACAATAACGTATCTATTTAAAACACCATTTTCACTTTAGAACAATAACGTAGACCTTACAACTAAGTCAGGCTTCTTACGAAAAATCAAATCCATTAAAAATAAGTAGATACATTTAATCTCACCTGGTAATCATATAAAGAAATAAACTCAATAAAAGAACATTTGGTTAAAATATCTGATTATATCTACTGTAATATACAAATTCATTCCTTACAGGGGTAAGTATAAACCTAGATTTTTCGTCTGCGCCAATAAAAAATCACAAACAATAATATCAACCAATATATCTTGTTTTCTGTATGAGGTTCACATTTCCCGTTTCAACTGAACAATACCTTGAATTGTCGAAATGAAAATAATGCTAATTAAGGATCAACACCGTCAGAATAATTTTGCCAAGACTTTCAATCACCGGTAAAATTCAACATCACCTACACCACTGCTTTAACCAAGGCGGCCAGTGACCTTCTTTCTCTCTACAGCTACATCATCTGAATTTACGAATCGTTTGATATATAGAAACCATGTTCTATTACCTACAATTTCAAAAAGCTAAAGTGTTTTCCCTCAATGTCAAAACTGTTTCATTCCCCAAAACATAATCCAAAACCGCTCAATTTTATACACGCACCCTTCTCAATCGCGAAATAATTTCATTACACAGAATATGAATTTCCATTCTCACTGTAAGTAATAAGGAAAACATCAGAATCCACCCTCTCTCTATAGAAGAATATTCACCCAATAACATATTTTTTACGAAGCAAATTCTGAGCTTAACCTGAGCGCTTATAATATCTTAAATATCCCGCGAAATGTCCCATACCGAACATAAACCATAACCTACAAACTGTTTATGTCGCTATCGCCCTCTCTTCCACTGAGTAAAACGGCATAGAAAACGAACGTCAGTCCAAACTTTCACCAGATAAGCGTTTCTCAATCGATTATTCCGACTATCAACGACGTACTTGAAATCTTTCCTTCTTGGTTAGTTCTTTGCTAATGCTCGACTGCGGGATTGAGAGCTTGTCGCGCTGGCGTCCTAGCCAATAGCAGACTCGTAATGGCCTCCGCATGCTTCGTTACACTGCCGGCAGATAGCTCTTAAATAGCACGTCGTAAATTTTATTTATCTCCCGCCCATAACCCTGCAAAGGCGGTACTAGCTTTATGACGTCAGAGTAACGTGCCCCACCAAAATTAGCAGAATTTTCGGGTTTTCTCTTCTCTCTCTGGTCCGTTTCTTTTGCTTGCAGTGTTTGCACAAGGAAGGAAGGCGATGTACGCTGTGAATTTGTTGTTGAGTTTGTTTGTCGTATGTGTGCACAATGTCCATAAACAACAGCTGGTTAAGCAAATCAGGGGGAAATCATTAATGTTTATGTTTGCATTTGGTGAAGCCTAGTCTAGGAACTTGGATTATTTTATTTTACTTTGGTTTGTAATCGTAGGGTAATTGTCTTCATATATATTTGATACTTCATATATATTGCGACTTTTTATTAAAATTTTCATGGCAAAACCTGAAAGGTGAGATTAATATTTTGAGGTCAAAATGCAATGCAAAAACTCAATTATGTATTGAATTCAATATGCAAGAAAAAAATTCTTCAACACACTGTCCTGAACCAACTTAGTACAGTTGAATAATGTAAACAGATTGGAAAAATATTTAATAACTTCTTCAAGAAAAGTTATGAAAGAAATTTTTTTTGTATGAATTAATATCTATATGTTGAAAATATCGTGCCTATGCTCTTAATATTCAGGAAAACCGTACTCCAAGTCGGAATGCTCACTTTAAGTCACGACTTGTGATGTTTCAAATATCTACTAGGTATTTGACTAATTGAAGAGACGAAATTTTGATATTTCTTTCCTAGAAATAACCAGGTGTACATACTGTTTTAAAATAATCAATTTTGATATAGTTTTACAGCGATAAACGCACTAATATTGTTAAAAAGACCAGAAGACACAAGTTGCTTTTCCACCGGCTTGGCAAAAAATTAAAATTAATTTTTTATTTACCTTCTTTGCGTGTACTTTCACCTTCCACAATCTGAAAAATATGAAAACTATAATGGAGAACTTTATACCTACACGTGTAGAAAGGGCAAATTTTTAGTGCGGGAGAATGAACATCGACAATTCATCAGAAACAGACAATTAACAGGATAAAAATTGTCAAAACACATTTTGAAATCAGACGGTGAACATCGAGTTGAATGGAAGAAAACCTGAATGAAGAAAAATATGGATAGTGACGAAATAGTCACAAACTTTATTCAGAGAGCAGCTTGTACTACATGTACAAAGGAAAAACTACGTATAAAATTAAATTTTGTCCACTTCTGAAGATGGAGACACAGTTTAACCACAGAAAAGTTAAGATGAGTATTTCATAATGTCTTAGCTCTTTTTCTGATCGGCAAAATTATTAAATACGACAAGTAACTAATGAACGGAACATTTTTCTTTGTGAAAAATTTACACAGTGACTTATCGGGTTAAACTAAAAAAAAAGGTCGAAAGAAAACTGATTTGTCCTTCACAAATTAAAAGACTTTTGTCTTTGAATAATGAAAATGAATAAGTAGATTTTTATGTTACATGAACATAATACAAAAATGTTTGTTTTAATGAAGGTTTTGAGTTTAGACGTATAACATGAAAATAATAACATATAGATTATTCGACTTAACTGCAACTTATTCATTAGCTTTCGCAGGTCCTGATGTGAAGTTCTATTTTGTTAAATTAAGTGATGACTGCTGGTTCAATTATTTTAATTAATAGAATGCTTTTTTATACTTTCATTCAGATATAATATGATAACTATTGACTGAAAATATGATTCACTCAATAATTTGAAATTGGCTAAGTTATCAATAAAAATAAAATAGCTTGTGCATACCTATGCATTTTTCTCTTTTAAAAGCATTAGTCTTCTACTGGTAATCCTCAGAGTCTTTAGTTAAGATGTGCCAAGTAGGTGTACAAAAGTTATTTGTAAGTGTAGATGTATACCTTTGTATTATGTATTAATTTATTATATCACACAATCATGTTTATGGAAATATATTATAATTATTATTGATGGAAGAGTTGAACTAGATCAATGATTTTTTGGCATCCGCATCAGACATTGATTTTCATAAATGAAATTAGATATTTCGACACCAGACCCTGAAGAAGCTTCCCATTATAAGAGCTAGCTTGGCAAAGTTAAGCAGTTTTTATTTTTTATTTTTAACTTTAGAAAAAAGCTACAAAATACAAATTGAAATTCACAAGCAGAAAAGACCTACTTTTAATGAGGTTGGCCGTGTCAAAATAAATGTAAGAATTATAAAAACAATAAATGCCAGTAAAGATAAAATAATTTGATTACTAAATGAGAACATTGAAAAAATATTTAGAATAATAATTTAAACAGATAGATGAATGAAAAAAGTTGGGAGACATCTGCTGTCAAAAAAATCCCCATACAAAATCAATCTTGAATATTTCAGTAATAATTTTCAAAGTTCTAGTATTGTTATGTTGGCAGTTTGGCAATAGTGATTTCTCTTTTGTAAGCACACTTGTTGTGAGTAGAAGTGAATTTCTTCAGAAATACTCACATGCACATTTGCTAGAAGAAGAAGAAGAAGATTGATAAGTGGTACTCAGAGATGATATTCAATCAATTGAAAATTCTTCAAATAAGGGGCAGACTATAATGTTCTCCTGATGAATAAAAACTGAAAATTAGAAGACTCAGAAAATAAACGATGTGATGAATACTGATTTGTAAAGAAAACAAATTATTTTCATTTATAATGTTGGTTTAGGAGATTTAAACTTTCGAAAACGTCGCCGTAACATCGTAAATTATTTCGATCGTCATCAAAATAAGATTTGATTGTCTTGCCAGACGCTTTATTAAGGAAACGTTGGTGAAACGGAAACAGATTGGTTCTCGGTCGTCCAAAAAACTCGGCATATTCCATTCAATTAGTAAATGTGTTAGAATACTCTAATTCAAATGTTTTTCCACATAAAAATGTCAAAAAACTTTCTTGTTCCATGTTTCCTCAACTAAGTTAGCAAGATCAGGAGTAATCTAAATTCATTTATAAAAACATTTATAGTGTGTTTATATACAATCGAAAATAATGACGAATTTCAAAGATACTCTGCTTCAAATGATAGAAACGCTGATTTAGTCCTGACTGAATGATAAGCGTGAAATTATTTGTAAATATTAGTCATTAACTCAAATCAAATTTCAAATATTCATAGTTTTTAATCGAATTTGAGACGATGGACTATGAACTATTTAGAACGGTATTCACTGTGTTAAGTAAGTATAACCAATACCTATATGATATCACTAACTGAATACATTTTATAATTCCCACTTCAACATTGAAACGATTGCTGTAATGGGTGAGTTGATACCAAAATTATTTGAGAGTTTTCATCTGTACCTAGATACCTGATATAGATAGTTTATCATTTAAACTGAAAGGGGATGGGAAAGGTTTTGGTGGTTACTTCGTGAAGGAAGAAAAAAAGTAACCAATTTCTATGTATGATCTACAAATATTTCTAAGAGGTAAACTTTACATTATTTGCTTTCTTTAAAAGATTCCCATATTTTCCAATATGAAAATGGTGAAATAGAAAGCGAAAACCTTTCATTCTCATTAAAAATCTGTTGGGATTTACTTCAGAAACTATTATGAATCTCCTTACTTTGTGAATATCTTAACTGTAAATATATCTGCATAAGACGAATAGAAAATATAATGGAGATATTTTCAAAGTACTTAGTAGAGATAAGCCAAATGTGTTCATGAAAAAAAAACGAATATTTGAATATATTAAAACATTCAATCCCACGGATACGAATTTATCAAGTTGCCATTGATTTACAATGCTTATTAGAATATAAATTGAAACAAGTAATAATAAATAATGGTTGACTATCTAAATGTGGTAATGGCCAACACTCTTCTAAGAAAACACAATTTTTCAATTTGGTCCCAAGTTTTTTGTTTTATAAAAATGTGGTAAAATCATTTGCATTCGAAAATATTTTTAGTGAATGCCAACTACATTCTAATAAATAATGTACCTACCGCGAATGGCCTTTACTTCTCCAAATAAAAACATTTAAAGAGTTGTTGGTTGAAATAAGAGAAATGGTTATTTTTGTGAATATTGTTATTGATTCCGACCTTGATGGTCATCAAACTATTTTTTTTATATGGGTACGATTTTTTATGCGTGAAAAACGTGCTCTTTAAAAAGTGGTTACTTTTCCGACGGTAAAGCATCAGGTCGGAAGGCAGATTATTCATGAAGCAATATTAATAATAACTGATGACTATAAAACTGTATCGTTAATGTTATTGCTCCAGCTCCAGCTAGAAGAAAGTTTTATATTTCATATTTGATTTGAAAGTGTTAATTGGAATTTTGATTACATTTCAATAATATATTTTATTGGTTTCTATAAACCACATGAAAAATAATGATCTAAATACATAAGTTTTCATAGTGATGAAACTTTTAGTTACTGTAGGTAAATAGCTTTTTAATACATTCATTTGAAAATACAGTCTAATTTATTTCTTAGGAATGCCGTTTCCAAAGGATTAATTTTTTAAAAATTAATTGGATGTGCAGTTCGCCGCATGTCTTTAACAGACACCTCTTTCGGAGGAATCAAGAGGGTTAGTCCAGGCTTATAAAGGTAGATTGTGACATGTTATGATCATGTCTCCAGTCGAAAGATTAGTTTATTTTGTGATTGAGTCCAGTAGATTTATGTTGGGTGCAAGCTATATTTCCACGTGTGAACTATTAGTTATTCACTAAAGTGGTCACGATGAAATAAATGTTAACAGATATTGATCTCGAATAATTGTTCCATTTTCAGACCTATTTTTATATATTTCTTCCCATCTAGCCGACAGTTCGAAGTCTGCTGGAACCGCAGCATTGTCTGGCGAAAAATCGAAACGAAAAAAATACCAAAATCTTGATAACAACTATCTGTTCCATCCAATAGCGGTTGAAGCTGTTGGTGTTTATGGCCCGGAGTTTAAAAAATCTGTTTAAAATCTGTTTTTTCGTCAACCAGCTGTCGCACAACTACGAACGACAACCCTCAGGAGTCGAAACTTGTGCGAGCTAAGGATTACCGAGGGCTTGATTTTCAACGTGTGATTGCTAATACGGTTGCAGAATCATCCCAGCTTAACTAGATGAAGGAGAATAGCCCAAGCAACGAAGATCACCGTTCTACCTATTTTTTAATAGAAAGAATTAGTACCTATTGCTATTCAACGTAGTAACGATGCTTCGGTACTAGGAACTGTTCCTCTTTCACATAATATTGATGAGATCATGCAATGCCCTCATTTCAGCAAGTAACTAAAATCTCTTCGAAACAAGCTGAGATATGTGAATATTCATCAGTATCCTATCCAGAGTGATTCACCAAATTCAAACACCTGTTCATGCAGCTGCAGTTCGTAAGAATGTATTATCTTTCCCACCAAGCGATTTCCTGGAGTCTTTGAAATCCACTAGATACTCGTTAGGACAATAAGAGGATTATTTAGAATTCTTGGGGTCCTTGTTGACTACTCTTCGTGAGCAAGAAAATAACAGAATCGGTATTCCTGAATCGGTATTACTTTCGGTATTACCTTGCTTTTCTCTGAACTCAGAGCTAGATAACGATACAAATGCCAAGACTAGCAGAGGGTGGTGCGGAGGCAAGAGCGTGGTTCGTTTCTTATACTTCCTATAGAAGCTCAATACTGGGTGCTGAAAAGGGTTACCAAAACCAAGTCCTCAATTGGTCGCAATCTACAGAAGTTTATAGAAATAGGGCACCCTTTTCAACACTCGTCACTGTAGATCAACGTTGCTACACAGGGATATGAAACACTTCCAGACTACCTATAAAACAAGGAAAAACTGTGTAAAAATTTAATGAATAAAGTAAAAAAAATGGGAATAACTATTTATAAATGAACCAGATTGTCGGTGGTTAAAATGAGTTTTTTATCCAATGATGGCCTCGATCAGAATTCTTAATAAATGAAAGAACTTAACAAAGGGTTAAATGCATTAAACCTTACAATATTATAAGGAAATCCTATTCTTTGAAATCATCAATATAACTCAAAACTGATGACTGGTACTCTCCTACTCCTACTTCTCTGATCCAGGTGATCCAGGAATACGGCAGTCTCTTATAGATCTCCAGACACTCCCTTAACGGACTTCACCAACTCTCATATAGTGGTGCTCCTATCTCAACCACTTGTGGTCTGGCCCTCTCAATAGTTTTATAATTTACATCGCCTCACTTTTGCCTGAATGTTAGGTTCAGTTTTTTTTGTATCAGTTCCAATTTTAATCTTTACTTTTTTGTT
The DNA here is from genome assembly GCA_015342065.1 of Leptinotarsa undecemlineata. Lineage (NCBI taxonomy): Eukaryota > Metazoa > Arthropoda > Insecta > Coleoptera > Chrysomelidae > Leptinotarsa > Leptinotarsa undecemlineata. The sequence continues at coordinate 15,456 of WOGP01002362.1, forward strand.
TCAGTTTTAACGATTCAGATGTTTCTGTCTCACTTTTTAATTTCAATTTTCCAATACAATTTAACTTGGCAGAACTAGAATAAAAAAAACTACTGTCAAAAAAATATCAATTGATTCTACGGTTAGCCTCAATTCAAAACTTGATAACATTATTCACTATCATCCCCATTCAATTTACAACCCATAATTACCTTTATAGTTGAAATCCAATTATATGGATGACTATCAAAATTTTATAATTATTTTGTCACCACTAGACGTTCTCACTTAGAAAACCAAGCACAGAAAGACCGTTTCACAATTTCATTTTATCTACTTTGAATCGGTACCATTTAAAAGTTCAAACTCTGCTCTCACCTAATAAAATAGACATATAAACAAAGTCCACCGATTCTAAGAATGACATAAAAATATATCTCTCTCTGTCAGTGTCTAACTTCTAACTTGACCTTACACGGTAAAAATTAATTCTCTGACTTAATAACATTACTCTTTGAAAATGGATTCTGTAACTGAACAAAAGAAGAAGACGACTCATCTGACGTCTATTTGTATAACTTAACCGTGATAAGGAATAAAATAATCAAAACAAATAATATTGCTTCTGAATGTCAATATTCCGATTTATATTTGTTGGGTAGAGCTACCGAAGACTGCTCAGAAGAATCCCCGATCTGTGAAAATAAAAATAAGAATTTAGATAATGGGTATGTCATAGTTTACCAGTTGATATTGAAAAGAAAAAGGTTTATTTTGTGTTCAGATTGAGTCACATACACCATTATGTTGATTTGAAAAATACATATTAATACAATATATAAATATCTGTAGAAGATGTATGTGATTAGAGTTATGTTATGTGTAGGCCAACTCCTCTATGGTTTGTTTGTTCTTTTTCATTTAAAAAAAATAGGGTATTTGTTTGATTGAAGTGTGAGTGAAGTTTGATATAATTTACCTAATGCGATTGTTTCATTATAGGTATAACCTAAATGTTTTATTTATATGTAATTTTTATGTGATATTTGTATATAAATTTTCTAGTGCTTTTTTTGTTCATGCTGAATGTTTCTATTTATATTGACTATATATAATTTTAATGTGATATCTGTCTACAATTTTTCTAGTACTTTTTTTGTTCATACCGAAAGAAACTTTTTTTATATTTCATTCATTATAATCTATTGTATATTGAAATGATATAGCTCACGCACAGGTTTATCCTTCTGTGGGAACTATATTTATTTGTCGTAAACTAAGAATACTGTTTATTTCAAATTGAATGGCAAATAATAATAATTATTATTATTATCATCATTCCCATCATTTTTCGGGTATATACGTCGAGTTGATACAGCTCCTCCCAAGTCCACTTCACTACTCCAAACGAATAGAGTAAGATTGGAACGACAAGCATATTTGTTGCAGCAACTTTGTTCTTCTTCGA